>SNQJ01S0211378.1:0-10837 GCA_010110895.2 Picea sitchensis | reverse complement strand
TTAGTAAATTCAATATCTAAAACTTAAGGAAAGTGTCATGTTCTGGTGTGTTTTGTTCTAGATCTAGGTGGATCTAGGGAGATCAGTTAGTGTCCGCACCTACCGATTTGTCCGATAACAATTCTAGTGGTTGTTTCTCCTTATGCAATCTTCTCGATTACAACTCTTCCTTATCAGTGGGTAGATCAACTTGATCCCCCTTGTGACTTTCCCTGTCTCTTGTGGCCTTAGCTTGCCACCCTGATGCAAACTTTAGTTCTACAGTCCCATCACTGAGTTGTGGCTCAATTCCTCCTTCTGACAGCTTTTCTTCTACCAGTTATCCTGCTCGTATATCTCCAACTCCCTCCAACCATTCCTCGGGCTGGTATGCTTATCCATCTACTTCCAGCTTGACTTGTCGGATGTGAAATATTTGCACCATTACCCTTCTCTCTAGGCCTTCCAATTCTTCATACAGAACATAAAAATCCATGTTGTATGTTTCCTTTGTTGTTGCGGGCTCCAGTGCTATAGTCATCTCTATTTCATCTTCCTAGCTGAAAAATTTTGGCCATTCTTCTGAATGCTCCTCCCTTTCTGTTGGGGTAGAGATCAATGTCTATTTCATTTCTTCCTCTTTGACAGTTTCTGTTGGTTGTCTTTCCTTTGTTGTTTCACCTTCATCACGTGCACTGGCCTCTACTTGGTTGTATGGTAGGAATGTCTTGATACCTCCAATAATTAGAATGCTCCTCTGATCCTCCTCTTTGATGGTGGAATTATTTAACTTCTCATTGTATTCATTCACATGGTCTGCAAATCCACATGAACCTTTACCTATTAACACTCCTTGTTGAGATGAACTCGCTTCTGAGCTCATGATACTTTCTGACAGTCTCACCTTCCTTCACTTGGCCACCTGGCAGTTTGGGACTTCTCTTCTTCCCACCTAGAAGTCTATGAGATAAACCAATCCCATCTCATTGCCCACCTGGACACTTGAGCTTTCAGCATTGATCCTCCGGCAGCATATGAGACCTCCACTTGATATCTTTCCATTGCCCACCTGGCAACTTGAAAGTCCAATTCTTCCCACCTGCCAGTTTATGAGATCTTCATCTAATCTCACCTCATCCTCATCATTGAGGTGCCTCCCTGTCTCTGGTTCACAGATGTGAATCATTTCCTCCTCTACGTCACTGAGGTTTTCTAATTCCCTCAACCACCTTCTCAACTCTTGTTGCTTCTTTCTGGCCAACAAATTTTGAACATGCCATTTTGCCTTCCTGTTCACAATACATTCGTACCTCCAATGTACCTTTGCCTCTTGTTGCATCCTTAATGCTAGATTTTCCATCCTTTCTCTTATCTCATTAAGCTCTGGATCCATCTCTGGATTTATTTCTTTCTTGTGGTCTTTCCTTCGACCATGCTCATGGCCTTCAGTATCCATTTTCACCTTCTACCTGCCCTCCTGACAAGTCTATGGATTACTCTACATCCGAGAGCATGTCCATATTCTCTTACAACTCACTTGGATGTTTAAATTTTTGTTTTTGTCATGCACGTGAAACATACATCTTATAGAGCATCAACACTCTACCTTCCTTTCACCCGTTGTCTATAGACAAATTTTTGTTTGTGATACCACCTGATGTTATCAGGGCATCTCCTTTCACCGTCTCTCCTTTGGTTGTTGTCTGAAACAAATTATAGCCTTATGATACCACTTGATGTCATCATATTACCTCCTTTTCCTACAGAAATCAATTATGTGCTCTGATACCACCTAATGTAGACCCCCTTCCTTCCTGGGGTTGCACGACCTCCCAGTCTCTGGATCTTTCCTTCTTCTGAGTCAGATCGACTCTTCGGCTCCTAATCAAACCCAAAACAAATCTACACAGTTCTCGTTTTCCTCTTTAGGCACAGGTCCTTTGAATACCCGCACCCTTTGTCTGCGCACTCTGGCGCTCTTCAATTTTCGAGCGCTAACTCCTTTACACTATCCCCTCCCTTCAATATGTCCCTAAGCTATAACCTTGCAGAACTATGCGATTGCGGGTGTGGGCAAGAGTAGTTTACACCAACCCACTTTTCGCCCTGCAATTCACCTCCAGCTACCACGTATCCCTTCATCGAAACAGTGGTTGAAATTGCATCCTGCTCAAGAAATATTATCTTTCGAGCTTGTCCTGCCCCCACAATTCTTCTCCACCGTCGATCTTCAACCTCTCAGCACTACTTCTTGATCAATGACCATTATCGAATATTTACCTATCTCTGGCCAACTGTCCAATCTGCGAACTCTTCTCCCTTCACGCACGATCTCAGACCATCATGATATGTTGCCACGTAACAACCCTCTAAATCAACGACTTCCGTTGATTCTAGCTTTCAGGTCTTCGAGAGTTTTCACTCTCAAACTTTCACTTCCTCCATATGGAAATCATCCGGAGTGAAAGATTTGTTGCCACCTGTCTCCCTAAACCTATGGATAGGATTCCCTCCGTGAATCCGGCCTTCAGGGATCTGGATTCTCAAATTCTAGCCTCTTCTGACTAAGTATCTCCCGGGGTGGAATATCTGTTGACGTGTGTCTCCCCAATCAACGGTTGTGCTCCTGCTTCGGGAATTTGGCCTCCTCAATCAAACCGACGGTCCTTCCGCTCCCTCCTCGATCAACGATCAAGATCCTCTCTGGGTCTTCGGACCTATCCTTCCCCCGCTTTCCTCCCAAGTCCTAGATCTGGCATCGCATGTCCTCCTTCGCATCAACGACTCTCATCATTTCCGAGATTTCGGCCTTCGACATTCTCAAATCTCAACAACCATAAATCTCCAAAGTGAAATCTTTCGAAGTGTTGGATCTTCTAACACCTGTCCTCTCTTGAGCCAATGATTGTTCAATGGTTGTCTAACGGAGTGAATCTCTGTCCTCCACGTCTCCCTTCGCAGATCAACGATCCATGTGATCCTTTTGGGATCAACAACCCTTAACCACTTTGGCCTTCGGCGCTTCGAAACTTTCTGAAACTTCATTCCATAAAAACCCTGTAGTGGAATCCTCCGAAGTCCACAATCTAGTGAAACCTGTCCTCTTCCAGATCAATGACTGTCGTTTGCTTCAAATGTTCAGGATTTTGCGATGTCAAACCTTTCTCCTTCCATGACTTCACTCGAAATTCACGATCTCTCGCCACGTGCCCTCCTAGATCTAATGGTCCATCTTTTATTTGGTTCTTCGGGCTTCGACGATCTCAGTTCTCAACTAAAACCTCACTACAACTTACCTGGAGCTCACAATCTGTTGACAAGTGTCCCTTTGCAGATTGACATCTCTCGTCTCTTCAAGCTTCGGGTTTTTCAACCTTCTGTGCGCTCGTTCCTCCCTGAGCACCTTCACCCGAACTTTGATGGATTTCCGCCATGCGTCCTCCCAAATTATGGAGGTCCCAAATGACTTTGGGACTTTTGAGATTCCACCCTCCTGTGTGTACACAAAGCGTTAAAGCTCGCGCACCTTTGCGTGATCAGACAGCGGCTTATCCTCTATGCTTAGATCCAACGCTTGAGATTTGTTTCCTCCTCTGCGCTTCCTTATGTCACTGGACATTGATCTAACAGTCAAGGCTCCTTTCCCACAACCAATATAACGGTTGTTGTCACTCCTCCTCCTGAGCTTCCACCTTCTCTCAACTTGGAATATTTTGAAAGTGTTCAAAGATTTGTTTTGGCCTTTGAACTTTATCCAGCGAACCCGACATCTGGGTCTCGCCTGCACGTTTGAAAACGCTATCTCTCATGAGATTTAGGACTTAGAATAAGTCTGGAACCCACACACTCTTTGTGTTATATCTTCTGAGCTTGTCCCTCCTTCAAAGGTTTCGATCTCTCACGCACTCCTTGCGTTTCTGGGATTTTGTCAAACTTAGATCCGAAGTATTTCTTGGAAAGAAATTCTTCTCACCCTCGTAGCGTTCTCCTTTCTCGATGCACACCTTGCAGAGATATTCCTTACAAAGTGTTCAGTAACTCTGTCTCATTGTTCCTTCTTTGCATATATTCCTCCTCTAAGGTATTCAGTAACCTTGAGGTCCCTCCTTGAGTTCTTATCACTCTGGTGTGCCCTCCTGGCACATTCTTTCCTGACTCCATAGAGTTTAGATGTGCATTCCTTGTGTTGGCTACAGAACCTCAAATGTTCTATTGTGCACTCCTTGCATAGCCTAAAGAAAACAAAATGATACTTCAAACTCAACCAAAGATAAAGTAATTTATCTTCCGACTGCAGATGAAACCTATCATACATCTACAACACATTAACACACAGATAACATTCACAGAATACAGATAATTTATAAACATGTGGTGTGCAGGAAAAACTGCTTTTCTTCATATTAAGATGAATGTTTGTTAACAAATGCGTACATAGACTGGACTATGACAAAGTCTCGGTTCTTTCTCCTATTATAACTCTATCCTGAGTTCTTCTTCTTCTAATACTTCTCTCTACCCGAGATCTCTCTCTCAAGTCTCCTAACTCTCATCATGAAATCGGATGCAATATCTCCTTACAAAAGAGGGCTCTATGAGCTCGTACTCTCTCACCTAACCTCATCTATTACATTGAAGTTTTCATAAATGGCCATCTAGTCTGAATTGAACCTAGATCCATCAACCTATCAGCCATTAAAGGTGACCTTATCTTTTGTTTGTTCAGAGATGTGGCTTGGTTTTCACTCAAGCTTACAACATGAATCTGTATAGGATTATATTTCAAATTCAAAAATGGGAGGATTAATGCCTCTCCCTCTCTAAAATGCACGTTGATGTGATGGAATGCTGACACATTACTGAGGTGGAGCGATGCTCCTGCATCACCCCACCTCTATGAGACAGATCTTGACTTCGCCAACACCTACTAGATGTTGGGCGCAAACATAGTTGTCACTAATTTTCATCTTCAATAGGGGCTAGTGTGTTATCTGGGCCATATATGTGTTCCATCAAGCGAGCAAGCGAAGCTGATTTTGGAATCCCAACATAGTCGGGTGGAAAGACACTTCGGCATGGAAAAGATAGTGGTTTTTTTGCAAATACATTTCTATTGGTCGAAACTTGGACAAGATCTCAGCAAGTATAAATGTATCAGATGCACTAGAATCCTTTTGAAACCTTTGAATGACAGTCCACACTTCTTCGTCATTCTTCCATTCATCCCTTGCTTCTGTTATCCAATCAGATTTGATGATAGAGATAGCATAGATAAATGCCTCGACATCTTCATCCTTTCTTGAGAGTTCATCTACCACAACATTTTTCTTCCTTTTTTTGTAGATGATTTCAAAGTCATAACCCAACATCTTGGTCACCCATTTTTGTTTCTCTTCTAAATATAGTCTTTGTTCCAAGAAGTATTTAAGACTGTCATGATCTGTTTTGACCATGAAGTGCCTACCTATTAGATAAGGGCATCATTGCTTCAATGGATGTAGTATTTCCATCATTTCCTTCTCATAAATGGGTTGTGCAAGTCCTTTCCCTTGATTGTCTAACTTTCAAAAGAAAGGGGCCTTCCTTCTTGCATTAGAATAACACCAATGCCATTTCTCGAGGCATCACATTCCACAATAAAGGATTTTGTGAAGTCTAGTGTGGTAAAGATGGGAGTTTTGCACATTTCCTCTTTAATTTGTTTAAAATCTTGAGTTTCCTATGGATTCCATGAAAATGCATCTTTCTTAGTTAATGTAGTTAAAGGTGCTTCTATTCCTCCATAGTTTTGAACAAACTTGTGGTAGTAACCTGTCAAACCCAAAAATCCTCTAATATTCTTCAATGTTTTGGGAATTGGCTAGTCCCTCATGGATTTAATATTGTTAGGGTCCACCTTGGCACCTTCATGAGATACAATATGACCCAAATAATCTATCTCCTTCACCCCAAAAAAGCATTTGGATGGTTTGGCATATAGTTGTTTCTCCTTTAGTATCTATAGCACCATGTCAACATGTCGAACATGATCTTGCCAAGACTTTCTATAGATTATTATATCATCAAAAAACAATAACACAAATTTTCGAAGGAAGGGCTTGAAAATGGAATTAATCAACCCTTGGAATGTGGAAGGTGCATTTGTAAGGCCAAAATGCATGATCAAAAATTCATAATGGCCTTCATGAGTTATGAATGTTGTTTTTGGGATATCTTCTTCCTTCATTCTAATATGATGGTACCCTGAACGAACATCCAACTTGGTGAAGTAGATTTCTCCATGTAGTTCATATAACAATTCATCAATGACGGGAATGAGAAACTTGTATTTAATGGTGATATTATTGATCTCTCTATAATCTAGACACATATGCCATGATCCCTCTTTCTTGAGTACCATTACCATCGTTGCAGAGTAAATACTTTGGCTAGGTCTAATAATGCTAGGCTCTAACATTTCTTCAACCATACTCTCAATTTCACTCTTCTGGGCATAAGGGTATATGTAAGGCCTGATGTTAGGAGAAACATTCCCAGGAATTAAGTGAATATCATGATCATGATCACAAGTGGGTGGAATACCTCTGGGAATATCTTCAAATACTTTGGAATGCTTATTAATGATCCCGTGGAGATCTAGGGGAATAAATGGCTTAGATTTTTGAACATCTAGTGAGCATATTTGTACAATTACACCATGATGCCTCTTTTTTAATAATTGTGTCATGCCATTAGATCTTACCACCTTACTGGGTTTCCCTGTGATACCCCTTAACTTAGATTCCTTTCCTTCCAATGAAAATTTCATGAAAATTTATTGAAAATTAAGAGCCATTATTCCTAATGATTGTAACCATTGGACCCCTAGTATGACATCAACACCACCCATGGGTATAGAAATCATTGGAATATTCATTACATATTCCCCCTTAGTAATATTGATGTTATATCATTTTCCTGAGCAATTGATAGTTCTTCCATTTGAAATCGTCACCCGAAATTTTGGTGCTAGATATATAAATCAATGGAGAGATTTTTCTAATTTACAGTAAATGAAATTATGAGTACTACGAGAATCAATAAGCACTATTACCTTTTTTCTTTTTGATATATCCTTTGATCTTGAGGGTTTGAGGAGTTCTGATTCCAGCCAATGCATGACATGATACGGTGGGAGTCATCTCTTCAAAGGAAATCTCTACATCTTCATCTTGAGATGTTTCTTGTTCTTGTTAGTTTTCCACTTCACAATCTATGTAGAATAATTTATTCTCACCACACTTATGTCCCTTACTGTACTTTTTTTCACAATTAAAGCACAAACCTTTTTCTTTTCTTTCCTCCAATTGTTGAGGTGTCAACATTTTAGGTCGAGGTGGTTTAGAAGAAGGAACATTGTTCTGTCAATAGATATTAAGGGTGGTCCTTCTAGTAGACATAGCCATATTTTTAATTTCAAGATTTCTCGCCACCCTAAACGCATTCTCCAATGATTTGGGTTCCCAAAGGTGAACCTCTTGTTGAATGTTATATTTAAAGTTCCTATGAAGACATCAATCAGCTACTCATCTGGAATATATGTTACCTTTATATTCAATCTTTGGAAGTTCTCAATGTGCTCCGCAATTGAACCCTTTTGCTTGAGATTTATCAATTCGTTGAAGAAGGTATTTCTCCTTGTATCCTCATAGTGTGTTATCATTTCTTCCCTGAAAATTGTCCAAGTGACAAGTAATTTGTGAGAACAAAGCCATCGATACCACATAAACTGATTAGGTTCTAAATATAAGGATGTAATTCGTACCTTTTGTGTGTGTGGTACATCATGCAGATCAAAGCGTTGCTCCATTTGGAGTATCCATTTGATTGGATCCTTTCCATCAAACTTCCTCATATCGATCTTAGGAAATTGGTTGGTAATCAACCCAAAGATGGAGTTTCTCCAGTCTTGATTCATATTCCTTGTGTCCTTATCATGAATTTCATGGGATACATTGTCACTTTCAAGTAGCCTCTCTATTAGAAACTTTTCAACCCTTCCATGATCTACCCTTTTAATCCATCCATCTTAGTATCCATCATCGCTTCTAGCTTAGGTTTAGTTGAATCCATCATCCTTTGTAGTTCATCTTTTGTTACGAATTTCTTTTGTAAATCATCTATGTCCTTGTGCATTTCTTCACCTTCATCAAGATTCCAAGTAGGATTTTCTGAGGGTTTATTTGGTGTAGAAGTTCCCTTTTCTGGTGGCATGTATGTGGAAGAACCACATTGTCCATGGGTTGCAGCGCTGGCAAGTAATGACAGATCCTACATTTAGAGACGTCGAAATATGTATGTACCTAAAAATCCCTAATATTCTCACAATTTTATGTGATACTCCTTTTATCCCACTTTATTCCACTTTTTGAATCACCCCAATTGGATCTTATAGTCAAAATATATGCAAAATTCCAAAAAAAAAAAAACACCTTTTAAAACCCCGATTTGGAGACTATTATGTTAGCCGACCTTTCTTCTGCTATAGCTCTACAATTTTGGCCCTTCTGAGTCTAAAATTTTTTCCTTAGGTATCATGATGTGTCTTCTTTCCAACCCCATAGGTTAGACCAATATTGGATTCTCCAAGAGGATTTTATGATCATTTTCCCAAGATGTGTTGATTTTTTTCCCTTAGGGAGAGAGAACCTATACGAACTGCCACGTGTCACTTTATTCACTTACGAACTTGAGATGTGTACCAGTAAAAATTTGGTCCATACTATAACCAATGGAATAGGTATCACTCAATTTGGAGGTCAGTAGATTCAAATATAACAATTTTCCCAAGAACGCATGTTTTAGACTGAAATTTGGACCAACCAAAAACCATAATTTCCTCAGAGAATAAATTTCAGAGTACATCGAATAAAGGGATGAAATTTTTACACATGATACTTCACTATTCCTTCTTCATAATTTAACATTTCATAACCACCAAGCCGAAACAATTGGGAGTGAAAATTCCAAGAAGACATGTTTTAGACTAGTTTCAGGACTAGTCAAAAACCCTAACTTGAACATAATGTATTTCCAAACATATAATGAAACGAGATATGAAATTTGGACCCAATTTATCTCTATATGTCTCCTCTACACCATATAAATTCAATATCCCGAAACCTTCCATATAAAAAGTTGTAGAAAAAATTTCAAGAAGCCTTGTTTTGAAGAAGCTAGTCTCGTGGATTGTCTAGCTCTTATACCAAATGTTAAGAACCAAATATCAAAATAGAATAAGAAAATAAGAATAAGCACTCAACGCCTTGACAAAGAGATAATTTCAGATAATAATCCTCTTCGAGGGGGAAACCTCCTTATACATCATATGAATTCATAAATACAAGATGATTCCAAATGAAAAGGTCTCCTTGTTATATATAGGAGACTAGGAGGTTTAATTAAAACTAATGGACCTAAGACGACATAAATAAAATAAAAATACTAATGTAATATGCCTCAATTAAGGGGTAATGTTCTACGATTTAGGTCTTAACAAACTATATGGAACTTTTGAGTAGCATCATTGATGTTGAGCCTTCCAGTTTCGAGGAAGCACTAGATCAATAGGTATGGCAGGATGCCATGGTAGAGTAGTACACCTCTATTATGAGGAATGATGTTTGGGACATAGTGTCAATACTGGTGGGGAAGTCGGTTGTGATTTCCAGGTGGCTTTACAAGATAAAGTATGTTTCAT
This sequence comes from Picea sitchensis, assembly GCA_010110895.2. Taxonomy (NCBI): domain Eukaryota; kingdom Viridiplantae; phylum Streptophyta; class Pinopsida; order Pinales; family Pinaceae; genus Picea; species Picea sitchensis. The sequence continues at coordinate 1,119 of SNQJ01S0211378.1, read as the reverse complement.
ATGGTAGCATCGAGAATTTCAAAGCAAGCTTTGTGACAAGAGGGTTCTCCTAGAAAGAGGGAGTGATGAGGAGACATTTTCTATAGATTCTATGTATGCTTCTATTCAAGTTGTTATTTATTTTTCTTCGATTATGATATGGAGGATACATCAGATGGATGTGAAAACAACTTTCCTCAACGGGATCATTAAGGAGGAATTACACATAGAACAACCTCGGGGATTTGAGGTACATGGGAGGGAGTCTCATGTGTGTAGGCTTAAGAAATCCTTGTACGGACTCAAATAGGCACCCAAGGAATGGTATTCCAAGATCGACGTATACTTGTAGAATATAGGATTTACCAAGAGTGAGGAGGATCCTAACTTGTATTTCATACTTGTTGAGGAATATCCACTCATCTTGGTTTTGTACGTAGATGATTTATTTCTCATAGGTGAAGAGGAGCTTATTGCAGGGTGAAAAGTAGATTTGGATATTGATTTTGAGATGAAGGACATTGGATTGATGCATTATTTCTTAGGGTTAGAGGTATGGAAGGTATCATGAGAGATCTTCCTTAGTCAATGGAAGTATGCAGTTGAGATTTTGAGGAGATTTAGGATGGAGGATTGTAGACCAATGGATACACCTATGATTACCAATCTAATGAAGGTTATCACTTCATATTCATAGTTGGTGGATCCTAGGATATATATCCAGTTGATAGGGTCCTTGATGTATTTGGAAAATACCATGCCAAATATATGTTGTGTTGTAAACACCTTGAATCAGTTCATGGTGGAGTAGAGGCAGGTGCATTGGATAGCAGCGAAGCATGTGCTCGTGTACTTTAGAGGTACAATGGAATATGGATTGAGGTATATTGGAGGATATGGAGGGGATTTTTAGGGATATACATACTCAGATTGGGAAAGGAGCGAAGTAGATAGAAAGAGCACCTCAGGGTGTTGCTTCATCTTGGGATCAAGAGTTATTACTTGGTTCAACAGGAAGCATATTTCTGTAGCACTCATTTCAGTAGAGTTGGAGTATATGACAACGAGTATGGATAGTTGTGAAGCCATTTTTCTTCGCAAATTGCTTACGAGATTATTTGATCGGGAGTTGGAGGCTAC
>SNQJ01S0211377.1:0-15910 GCA_010110895.2 Picea sitchensis | reverse complement strand
TTCTTCAAGGAATTCTTTGTATTGTTATGCTGTTGAGATTACTAGAGACTCATTCTTTGGTAATTAACATAATCAACACCATTTCATAAGCTTTCCATCTCTCACTAGAGTGGAGAAGTTTAGGAGTTCTTTCATTTTCATTTTCTCCTTCATCATAAGGAGAGCAATCAGTTGAGGGCCTCAAGAGCCTTCCATTGGAGAGGGAAGGGACCCAAGTCCTCTTTCTCCATTGTGTATCTTTGGATTTCATCAATCAGATCAAGCTATATATTGGTGATATTGGTCCATTTTCTTTTGTTTTTCATTCTTGTCATTATGCTCATGTTTTCTTTTAGTTTTTGTTTAATTTTTGTTAATATCTCTATTGTTTTCTTTCTAACCTCTTTACATACAGCTGTCATGACTAGCAGAGCCAAACTAGGCATGTAAGCACTCACTTTTTGCTCACACATCGACGAAAAGAGTGCAAACAACCATCTGTGCCATCTGGCGAAATATTACCAAGACTCAACTCACACCACAGTTTTTCTAAAGAGTGAATTCTGAGATGCATATGAAAAATTCATGAGGGAAATAAATCTCTTCACTGCATGTGTAGCCGATTTTTAAGAAGATACTCTCATGGCACTGGAAACCTATAAATATGTGAAGAGATGGAATGAAAAGGCATACCAGGTTGTAGAACGAATTGATTATATCAGCGTAGTACAAAAGGGTCAAGAATCAGAGGAGCATGGCATCCGAGTTTTGATGGATAGCAACATCTCCCAGATCAGGAAGGGAGTCGAATACTGGGTAAGTATGGCACATGAACCTCAGTGAGAGATACAAAAGAAGTGGGTCGAGTGTGAAAGAATCTAGGAAAAGATCAATCGGGAGATGAAAGACATTGGCCTCCCAGATTTTAGCTCACCCAAAGACTTTGTCGATTTGCATGACATAGTCAAAAAAAATGCAGAACATGACTCAGCATGGGAAGTAGAGATCATGCAGGTGGCGATCATGAAACCAAGTCAAGTACAGAAATTTACGAAAGATCCGATCAAGGCTCGTGCAGCTTTGCATCATTTAAGTGCCAAAGTGATCAAATATAGAGAATGGGAAATAGAGGTTAAGGAAACCCTTTCAGCCCCGATGGACCAGCATAGATTCCTATATGCTAACACATGCAAGGATCTCTTTGTCAAGTGCCCAGAATATGAGAAGAGTCATCCACTCTAGTAGAACCACTAGATGATCTCAAGGGAACAAAGAAATCAAGTGCCACATGTCACACTTTTTTTTACTTAACACAAAATTTTAGTAGTTATTTTAAGTTAGTGATTCTTTATAAATAGAAGGACCAAACTTTTGGAATGGTCGATGGTTTTAGGGAAAGACCCTCTTTTTTGAGAATTGTAAAGAATTATTTCTGAGAACTTTAACTAAGAAATTTTGTTTAGAACCAGAGACAAATTTTATTTTTATCAAAGATGTTATGTGATTGGATTGAGGAGGAACTACTTCCATATTTGAATTCAGTAGTTGATGTTGTAACGAGTAAGAGTTTTTGAATCTATTGATAAGCTATATTTTTCAATACTTTAACAGTTCTTTTGTTCTAAATGATGAAAAGTGAATCATTGTGTTAATATGTGATTGATGGTATATCCAAGGAAACTATTTTTATTGCACTCATATTATTGCATGCATATTTTCTTTCAATAATTGTATCTCATTTAGTGTGAAGTACCAACAAGTTAACATATTATTACTAGACTTGTAATAGGTGTGAATATCATTGTCTACACGCTAGAGCACGAGGGTTATCCCAGGCTCAACCTTCTTCAGTAATTAAGAATCTCCTCTATCAGTGGGTTTATGCCATCACACCTTACTTTAACAATTCCATCTAATAAAAGAAAATACAAAAAATAGAAACATTTAACCTGAAGGAGGAACTTTCGCAGAAATATATCGTGTCAATCACTAAGTAAATCTCATTGGTAAATTGGCTAGATCGAAAGATCTGGAGAACCAATCCACCCATCAAACATTGCAGAGTCTAATTGGGCCTCTAAGGAGGGTTTGGTTCCTACTATTGAGTTAAAGGGGTCTCGGACCCCTCAACAAAACAATAGCCTTTATGGCCTTACAACACACCTCGTTATAGGCTTTACGACAAGAAAAACCCTAAAAATTGGCACCCAAAAAATGGTTACAGATCCATGCATATCATTGGCTACAAATCCCGCAAATCTCAAGAGTCTATTACAGTCAACTCCAAGTTGGGTTTACTATTCGACCTTCAATTGTTCTCTAGAGAGTTGTCTCATGCCCGCACTTCGACCTATTTTCGGTTGACTTGTCGTCGATATCTTCGACTTCAGGTTTACATAGTCGAATCCCTCGACCTTCAACTTTTTGTCAATCTACCTTGACTTCGACCTGCTGGTGAACCACCTTGACTTCAACTTGTTTTCGATGTTTTTGATCTACCTCGACTTCAACCATCAATCAATTCACCTCGACTAGACTTTCACTACAAAGAATATAACAACCCAACAATATCCCACTTCTTGTCTTCTTTGCTGAAACAAGATATTCATGAAATTTCATTCACAGACCCAAGGAAACAATTCCCATTTCCGCTCTTCACCAAGAGAGCTTCACAACACTCACAGACTTGGTCAACGATTCTGCTATGTTTTCCAATGTGTCTACTTTCTCTAGTAGTTCCTTATTACTTTACACCATGTCTCTTACTAAATGGTATTATACATCAATGTGCTTATTCTTTGAATGATGAGCAGGTTTCTTTGCCAGAAATATTGCGCTTTAACTGTCGCAAATTACCTTCATAGCTCTCTGCTCAAACCCAATTCCTGAATACAACCTTTAGAGCCATACTGCTTCTTTTCTTCCATTAGTGTCTGCCATGTATTCAAAGTCTGTTGTTGACAAGGCTACGACTTCCTATTGCTTTCTCATCTAGATTATTTCTCCACCGAACATCTTGAATACATATCTATTGGTCGACCTCCATAGATCCAGATATCTATCCTATTTGCTGTCAAAAAATCAATGTACATCTAATTTACCACTGCCAACTCCAAGTTTTCCTTGGTAGCATATAGCATAGTCCTTCGTGCCACAAAAATACCTCAATACTCTCTTGACAGCTGTCTAGTGCTCCTTTCCATGTGTCGACATGTACCTGCTTAACACTCCCACTGCATGGGAAATTTCTGGTTGAGTTCATACCATCGCATACATTAGACTACCAACCGCACTTGCATAGGGAACATGTGTCATGTCCTATATTTATTCTTGTGTCTTTGGACACTATTCAGAAATAATCCTTGCTCCCACAGGAATTGGCACCTTCACTGGTTCGCAATCCTGCATATTGAATCATTTCATAACTATTTCAATATATTTCGTCTAATTCAACCAGATATTTCTAGTGGCTCGATCTCTCTTAATCTTCGTTCCCAAAATGAACTTAGTTGCACCGAGATCCTTCATGTCAAACTTGGAGTATAGCTACTTCATCACCTCCTTTACTGTGTCCATGTTGTTTCCAATCAACAACATGTCATCGACATACAAAGATACATATATGAAACTCCCACCTTCTTCCTTGGAATATATGTCATGATCAACTTTTCTTCTCACAAATCCCAAACTAAGGATTTATGTGACAAAATTATGGTACCACATCCTTGGTGACTGCTTTAGACCATAAAGGGATCTTTTGATTTTGCACACCAACTCTTTCTTTCCCTTTACTACAAATCCTTCAGGTTGTTTCAAGTAGATTTCTTCTTCTAGGTCCCCATGTAGGAATTTTTTCTTCACATCCATCTATTCTATCTCCATATCGAATGATGTAGCTAGAGACATTAGTACTCTAATGGAAGTTATTTTTTCAACAGGGAAAAAATCTCACCAAATTTGACTCCCTTGACTTGGGAATATCCTTTCTCTACAAATCAAGCTTTGAACTTCTCGACTTGTCCTACGACATTGATCTTATTATTGAAAAACCACTTTCTACCAAAAAGCTTTCTTCCACTAAGTAACTTGACTAAATTCAATGTCTCATTATTGTACAAGGATTCCATCTCTTTGACCATGGTGCCCTTCCATAGTTTACCCTCTATTAAGTTGATTGCCTCATCGATTGACTTGGGCTCGTCATCGATGGAAGTTAACATGAATGCGGAAAGGAAGTCAGGAAGACTATACCTTTCGACTAGTTTTCTTGCTCTTTCTAACCTCCTTATCACTGGATTCAATTTTTCCACCTCTTCCTCAAATTTAGTCAACTCATCTGAATCATCTTCTTCGTTCTTCGGTTCAAATTGCACCATAACAGGATTATTCTCAGTCTAAACAACTTCATCAAGCTCAGACTTACCTCCAACTTATTTTAAGACCACATCTTGATTGTACATTGTTCTCCTTGATTCAATATCCCAGAGCTTATATCCTTTCATCCCTTCTTTGTATCCGATGAAAATGCATTTGACTGCCTTCTTGCAGTCCAACTTTCTCCTCTTTTCCTTGGGAACATGCAAAAATGCATCACAGAAGGATTCTTTGATATGTGCCACCAAGGGATTCTTACCCAACCATATCTCATTTGGATTCATGTCAACTAGCCACACTACTTACATAACTGATCAAATTCCTTTCCAAGTAATTCACGACCATTGTCAATTCTCAGCACTTTAATCCTCTTCTCTCTCTAGTTTTCCACAAGAGGTTTAAACTCTTTAAAGCTCTCGAAAACCTATGATTTTTTCCTCAGGAAATATATCCATGTCTTCCTGGAAAAATCATCTCTGAAGGAGACATAATACAGGGATCCACCAAGTGAAGGCACTGTAACTGGACCAAATACATCATTATGCACTAGTTCTAAAATCCCATTTTCCCTTGTCACACCAAATGGGAACCTCACCTGACTTTGTTTCCCATATATACAATGTTCACAAAAGTTGACTTCTAAACCACAATCAGGAAATACTTTGACCATACCTTTTATTTTCATAGCTCGAAGTCATTTTCTCCAATGTGTCCCATCCTCTCGTTCCATATCCTGGTCAGGTCGATCTCATCATATCTTTTCGAGTCAGTTTGAACTCAATTAGCTCAATTTGAGTCAAGTTGTGTTGACATCGATTCGATTCAAGTCATAGTCGAGTCGATTTCTGGAGCAATGATTTTGTTGCATCTATTCAGGTCGACATTCTGTAACAGTTTGTATAGGGTACCAATCTGAACTCCTCTCATTAATACAATCACACCTCTGACCATATTGCATGAATCCTTTTGAAATAGAGTATGCACACATGTATCACTCATCTTACTGTATGATATCAGGTTTCTTTCCAAACCTAGAATGTGTAGCACACCTGAAAGGGTCCTTTTCCTCCCATCCTATAGTGTAAGTCAAACTCTTCCTCGTCTGATGAATCGACAACCAGAATTGTCCTTTATCTCTATCCATTGGTCGACCCCTCACTACCAGAGCATCTTTGGTCAATCCTTCCATGTTATTTCTTCTCATTTCTTATGACAAAAAATAAGAAACCACGTTCTCTAGTGCTAGTGTGGTTTTATTACTCCCAATAGCCATGACTAAGTTAACCCAAGAGTCTAGAAAAGAAAATAATAGGTTGATACACTTCTCCTTATCAGTGATCTTAATATCCACAGACAATAACTAGATTAACACGGTATTAAACACATTTAAATGATCAGTCACCGAACTACCATCACTCATCCTCAAAAGATATAGTTTCATTTTGAGAAACAACTTATTTACTAGATATTTTGACTGGTATAAGCTTTCCATCTTGTCCCACAATTTCTTGGTTGAGTGTTCACCCAAGATATTCATCAACACTAAATCTGTAAGACAAAGACAAATCATACTTATTGCTCTTATTTCAATTTTCTCTCATTCTTTCGTCAACATTCCTGTCAGCTAGGTACCTGGATAGACCGTTGTCCATTGTTCTTGATATACAAGAAGATATTACATTTTAAGCTTCCAAAGCTCAAAATTCTAGCCATTGAATCTTTCTATCTATATTCTAGAACTGCTCACCATTCTTTACCATTATCTTTAAAATAATTTATGACTTACGACTCTTACTAAGCCTAGGGTTGAGTTCTCATATTCAAGATTTGCAAATCAATATTTGATATACTTGCCAAAGAATTACAGCAATCCGATAACTCACGTCAAGGAAAAACTAAGCTTTGATACCACATGTCAGGAAATGCAGGGAACTTCCACACTAATCCTAGTAGAAGAGAAGAATAATTTAATTAAGAAAGAAAATGTCACAAGAAATCACATAGTACACTAAGAATTTACACTAGAAAACCTTAACTAGGAAAACCAACATTCCTTTGAGAATTTTTCTTTCTTGTTGTCTTATTCATTCAGAATAAAATGTTACATGTCTAACCTTGGTCCACACCTAAGAAACAATCAACATCATACCCTCTTACACATGAAAGAACAACCTTGTAGCCAATTTATCTTACATATGCATGACCAACAACCTACACTTACACTTGCATTAACCTGCAAAAGTGAATTATAATATTAGCTAACAACAATAGCCTTTACGGCCTTACAACACGCCTCTTTATAAGATTTACAACAGGAAAAACCCTAAATATTGGTGCCCAAAAAATGGTTACATATCATGCATATCATTAGCTACAAATATTGCAAATCAAAGGATTCTATTATAATCAATTCCAAGTCGGGTTTACCAGTCGGCTACCATTCGGCCTGCATTCAGTCTCTAGTCAATCGTCTCACGCCTGCACTTCGACTTCTTGTTGGCTGAATTTTCGTTGATATATTTGACTTTGAATTTACCCAGTCGACTCCCTTGACCTTCGACTTGTTATCGATCTACCTCAACTTTGACCTATTGTTGATCCACCTCAAATTTGACTTGTTGTCTATGTTTTCAATCTACCTCGACTTTGACCGTCAATCGATTCACATCGACTAGAATTTCACTGCAAAGAATATAACAACCCAATGGCTCTTTTGTAATCTTCTTCTTGAGTTCTTTCCATAGTTGGGTTTTTATTCCAAAATCTAGATCTTCTAAGTGGTGTTGTTATTCTATAATATTCTTCTTGAGTTCTCTTACATTATTCCTTCTTAATGGGACTTCTGATGACATTTGCATAACTTCTTTGTTCTTCTTCCATTTTTGTTTTTATGGAGCTCGAACCCTTTTGCATATGAATTTTTTTGTATCCCAGTCCGAACTTGTCATAGTATGGCCTTTGACTGATGATGATTTCATACAATATTTTGGTACTTTTCTATTGCATGTCCTTCTTTTGAAGTTCCTTCCTTAGTGAGACTATTTCTGCTTCCAAGTTCTCATTCTCTTTCTCTTTTTCTTCCAGTTGGATTTTAAGTATTTATTCAATATTTTTGGCTTCTTCCATTTGGAATTTTAGGTTCATAATCATCTATTGATATTCAAGGGAGTTAAGATTTTGAGAATCCTCTTTTAACTTGAGTAATTCTCCCTTGAGTGATTGACTTTTCTTCCTTTCTCTTTTTAGCTCATCTAAGGCACTGATTAGTTATGCTATGAGATCCACTTCACCTTATTCTTCATAATCTTCTTCATCATTTTTTGAGTCATTGTTGTCATCATCATCCTCATCCAATGAGGAGATATCCTCTTTTGAGTATAGACTTTTCTTGAATAATTTATTTTTGTTTCTTTTCTTGTCTCATTTTTTTTTTCTTTCTTTCTTGGGAACTTCTTCTTCATCATTCTCTTTATTCTTAGAATATGAACATTTATTAGCAAAATGACCAATTTTTCCACAATTAAAACATTTAAAAGGAATCTTACATTTGTAATTTCCATTTCCTTTCTTTAACTTACTTACGAAGTTGGCCATTTCTTCATCTTCATATGAATCATCGTTGCAACTACAGTCTAAATTTGGATTTTTCTTATTCTTCTTTGTCTTCTTGAATTCTTTGAACATTATTTCCTTCCTGGATGGATTGTCCTTCTTTGTTCTCATTTCATAAGCTATAAGAATTCCATGTAACTCATCCATGCTGAACGTGGAAAGATCTTCTCTTTCTTCTAGGGCTGAAATTTTTGGATCAAATCTCATTGGAAGAGGCCTTAGTATCTTTTGAACCACTAGTGGGCCTTTAATTTCTTCTCCCAATCCTTTGATAGCATTCACAATTTCATCAAATCACAGAAAGTAAGATCTATTGTCTTTATCTTACTTCATCTTCAGTTGTTCAAATTTAGTTCTATAGGTTTGAAGCTTGACCCCTTTTACTTTGGCATCTCCTTCGTAAACATTTTGAATTTTGTCTCAAAGATCCTTTGTTGTATCGCAATGCATAACTTTGACCAATAATGAATCATCCAGACCCAGAATAATACTTTTAGCCTTCGAATTGTTTTCACTAACTTTCCTTCTATCTTTGTCTGTTGGAGGAGTGGAAGGTGTTTTATATACGTCTACTACTGCTCTCCAGACATCAAATCCTTGTGCTTGTAAAAAAAAGTTCAGCCTTTTATTCCAGACAGCATAATTCTAACCATCAAATACTGGTGCTCCATTCTTAGTGCAATCCATGATCTACCTTCCAGTGATTAGACCGATTATGAAGGAACCTACTCTAATTCCAATTGTTGGAATATTGAGAGGGGGGTGAATCGATATTATTCAATTTTCACTACTTTTAACCATAATATGTAAGCATCAATCCATCAATATTTTATCACTTGTGATTTCATTCAATATATTATGAGCAATGTCATTCAAAAACACATAACCATAGATACACAATACACAGTAATTTTACGTGGAAACCCAAATGGGATACAACCACATAATGTTTTCTTATATATATAAAATATTAAATTTATAGGAAGCACAAATTTCCAAATTCTCCATCCCCAACTGGAAGGAGGCTCCAATACCTTGTTTACAAGATCTAACCTGAAGGAAGCTACAACTCCCAAAATTCTCCAGCTCCAACTGGAAGGAGGCTCCAACCCCATGATTTACAGGCTCCAAACTGAGGGAATCTCCAACTCATTATGTTCTATGGCGCCAAACTGAGGGAATCTCCAACTCATTATGTTCTATGGCTCCAACCAGAAGGAGGCTACAACCCCCTTTCCATTCCCCTTATTTCCTCCCTGAATATAATTATAGAATCAACATGTCACTGATAATCAACCTATCACTGTCTCTGTCACTGTCATTGTCACTGCCACTTTCACTATCATTATATTTTTCATTGATACTGATATCCCATCATCAACATCATCATCAACAAGCCATATCTACTCAATAATATGTCAATATCACTAAGATCGTCTTTCATACATATGCCTCAAACCATGTGCCAAACCATCCAAGATATGTCTTAAGTATATACCATAACTATCAAAATAGAACACATAGAAAGAATACCTTTAGTCATGTAGAAACTTGGTATATGTAACCAACATAGATGATTTTAGGGTCTAAATTTCACTAATGGGCTAATTTTCCATGGTTTTCCCAAAAAATGATTCACCAAATTCCATTTTTTCTAAGAACAATTCTCCCAAAATCCATAGAATAAAACAATTTTACCTTAAAATTGCCAACATGTTATAGAAACTATATTGAATCCTTAGAAATTTGAATATTTTTACAAAGCTATCGCCAAACATTTTACATTTTTCATATTAAGGACTAGTAAGATTAGCCCATGTTTCTACATTTTAATATAAATTTCCATCCTTAAAATTATCTTTGGACTGATCAAAGACCTGCAGACCTTCCTCAACTTCTTCAACAAAAGGATAGCATCTTCATTTGACTTTACTTCTGTCTCGCGGGACTAGTTTTTGGAATAGTCACAAACCATAACTTTCAAAAAGCATAACTCCATATCTGTAATGAATAAAGATATGAAACTTATACCCAATATTATTCAATATCTTCTCTGAAATTTCTCCAAGTTTCACTCCTTGAATCATCACTAAAAAGGAGTTATAGTGAAAATGGAAAACCTTTCCAAATTTTGTACTATTCTGGAGAGAAAACTTTTAGAGAATGTAACGTGATGAATGTTTGATATATGGTTCTAACACTCACATACAACATACTATGGACTGTAATATTTCCAATGAAATTGGTCTCATATCATTTGGATCCTCTATGAAGAAGTTGTGATTGTTTTTCTCATAACACTTGTTTGAGACGAGTTTTAGGACTAGTCAAAAACCCTATCTTCCACAGAGTGTATCACCAAAAATAAAATGACCTTGAAGCTTAAATGTTTACCAAAGGTACCTGGATATTTCTTCTCCACATCCTCCAAGTTTTTATATCTAAATCATTCTAAAAACAAATTTATAGTGAAAATTGTAAGATAACCTTTAAATAACATACCTTAGAACACATCATCACAAAACTTCATCCTCCCTTGGAATTTCTCCCTTTTTCACTTCATATTCCCTCTAAAATTCGCCTAAGATCACCTTGGTTACCTTAGATAAAAATCACTTGAGTTGATGTAACAAATGAACTCCTAGGTGCCTTATTTATACTAGATCTTGCACCCTCCGTTTAGGGTCGACTTAACCCAAATAAAATTCAAAATAATTTTAATGATTATTCCATTAGGACCAACTTTACCAACAATATCCTTAATATTTATTTTAATATTCATTACAATGGGGCCGACTTGTAACATCTTGTTTGCAACAACTTTTATTATTTTAATTAATTTGGGGCTAACTTGTCACTTCTTGTTACAATTGTTTAGGGCTTCTTAACCATACTTAGAGGCTTCCATATTCAAGAGGGAATATATCCTCAACTGTGAGGAACCACATGGCATACCACCTACCATTGGAAATGGAATGATGAGGACTATCTAGCTATGAGAGATTTAAATGCATTAGTAGATTCCATCATCCTCTTTTTCCTCAAACAACTTCAGGCTTCATGACCACATCTCTGGATTTGTTCAAAGCATCTTCCCATGAGGGCCATGATTAAAGCTACACCATAAGGGGACCACTTTGGAGACTTCTTCAATTTACCCATTACTTCTAGAGGCTTCTAGAATTCTTCTAAAGTTGAAATCAATGATAACCAATTTTCCTACAATCCTCGCCAACGTTTTATACTTTTCTTCATTATGTAAGCCTTCAATAACATATAATCATGACATTTCAATGCATATGATTAGTTACTAATATTTTTGTTCAAATTGCATAAAATTAAGAGACAATTTCACTCATATTCCATCATAAAATCATCATTTATTATTAGTCAAGAGCAACATAAAAAATATTGGATATGCTAACATAATTATTAAATATTTAAAATCCCCTAATGTTGAATGAGAATCTTGTTTGATGTCAATCCATCTGATTTCCTATAGTTAATATCATTGTACTCTTGTCTTTTATGATGGTATGGTTCCATTGGATTACATGCAACCCCAATTTCTCTATCTCCTCCCAAATTTGTACAACTTTTTTTTTTTTTTCTCAAAGCTTCTAGTTGGATGAACGTTGTCATCATCTTTTGCAATTCTATGAATTTCACCAAAGATCTTCAAAACAGTTCTAATTCTAGCATGATAAGCACATAATACAATATTGGACACTAATGCAAGAGTTAGTTATAATTGGTAGAACATGGTTCACTAGGTATGAGTTAGTTAAATACTAATAATATTAATTCATAATTAAGAATTAATTATGAAAGTGTGTAGCTTTGCACCATTTGTTCTATTTATGGAATAGTTCTTCATAAGATGCAATTTTGTACCAAATAAGGTTGGTTTAATGTCTATAATACGCTCATTCAACTTTTCTTCCCATTCTTTGGCTGGTTCCAAAGAAGGGTTCAATTCCCAATGTTTTAAAACAAAGTAATATTAAGAAAGTAATGGAAAGATATAAAAATAAATGTAAACTTCTAATAAATCCATATAGCTTACTAGGAGCAAGTTTGGTGACACTGCATATAACATAGAAACATTGCGGATGGTATCCACTTCTTGAATTTTGATTTCATTTACGACCATGTGTATAGTTTTTTTATGGTAGGTGCACCAAGCACAAAAGAATTTCCCATTGGAGAAACATATTATTGCATATTAAACTACATATGGCCACTAGATCATGGAACTCATAAAAATACACTTCCACTACCCTTTCAACTGCCATCAGGATCCCATCTCGTGAAATCATGTTTAACGATTTCATTAAGTTCTCTTGATTTTTACGATCAACAACATGTGCTAAAACATGTATATATTATTCCTTTCCATCCCATTTTCCAAGGCTTACACAAGACACCAAGCCACTATCTTCTAGTAGCTTAAAAATATCTTACATACCCGCCTACCTTGATCATAATGTACACTACAATTAATACCAAGTTTGAAAGAATCTACAATGACTCTACTTCTAGACGACCTCTTTTCATATAATTTAACCATAAAGGAAGCATGTGACTTTACTTACTTCACTCTAACTCCATATGTGAAACCATCAGTTCTCTCCCAACCCATATCAATATCCTTATCTTCTTTTCTCCACATTTTTGTTTCCTTAGACATTGATGTTGGATTAATCCCCTTCATTATACCATGAGAATCAATGTTTATTAATCAATGTCTAAGGAAATCCTTATGACTCATGCTTGATTTAATAATTGAATCCAATTTCCTAGGCATAAAATCATTATTGATCTCTTGTACAATAGTTGATTGAATTTTATTAAGAACTCCATCTAGGTGTTCAATAACATCCTCAATTTTGTATTCTTCACTATAGTTTTTTCTCATGAAGTACCCAATTATAGAAATAATTTCACTTTCATCTACATATTGAAGTGACTTCCTAGAGAACCATCAACCAATTTCCTTCAAAAAATTCTTCCCCTCGTTTAGTTTATGGTTATACCATCATAACTGCTTCCTAAGACCTAATAAGGATGTCCTTAAGTGATTTGCTACCGACCTTCTAGTAGCATGTGTAATTTGATCTACTAAACACCCTTCAGGAATTTCTACTGAAGCTTGTACATATGTAAAATTTGGATTCTTTATAGGTTCATTTCTATCAATTTATTCATGAAATGTATTTCTTTCAATTATTTCATGACTCCAGTTGCATCCAATTTCTCAAGAGATACATGTTCCAATTGCTTTCCAATGGGTACGACTACACTTCCATAACCTTCAATAATAGCTAGATTCAAAGGCTACCTAGGTTGTTGACTAAAAACACCTTCTATAATTTTATCATAGTGATTTACAATTTCAGTAGAATCCATCATTGATCTTTGGGGGGGAAGTGGGCCTCATTCTGCAAAACAAAGTTGATTCTATTGTACAAAGTTTTATTTTGTACATTACCATTCCCTTCAACTATAATTGCAGACAAAGGTTGCCTAGGTCTTTGAGAAACATAACCTTCTATACTTTGATAAGAGTGATTTGCAATGGAGTAAAATGAATGCATGATATTTGAGGAAAATTTGGGACCACAATCTATGTAACAAAGTTAATTTTTTTATAAAGAGTTTTATCTTATACATTATCATTCCTTTTCAAATGTAATCGCAAACAAAGGTTGCCTAGATTTTTGAGAAACACAACCTTGCATACTTTGATAAGGGTGATTTGCAATGGTAGTAGCATCAATGAATAACCTTTGAGGGAACATTTAGACCACATTATACAAAACAAAGTTAATTATGTGGTAAACAATTTTATCTTGTAAATTACCATTCCTTTCAATTGTATTCATAGATAAAGTTCTCCTAGGTTGTTGAGCATCACAACCTTCTATACTTTGATAAGAGTAATTTGAAATGGCAATAGCATCAAGAACTTATATTTGAGGAAAATTTGGGATCAAATTCTATGAAACAGAGTTAATTCTATGATAAAGATTTCTATCGTGTACATTACCATTCCTTTCAATTATAAATGTAAACAAAGGTTGTCTAGGTTGTTGAGTGACACAACCTTCTATATTTTGATAAGAGTGATTTTTAATGGTAGCAACATCAACAACTAATATTTTAGGGAAATTTGGGATGACATTCTGTGAAATAGGGTAAATTCTATGGTAAAGAAGTATATCATGAACATTATCATTCCCTTAAACTATAATTGTAGATAAAGTCTTCCTAGGTTATTGAGCAAAAATTCCTTCTATAATTTGATAAGAGTGATTTTTAATGGAAACATCATCAATGGTCGATCTTTGAGGGGGATTTGGGACCACATTCTATAGAGTTAATTATGTGGTAAAGAGTTCCATATTATGAATTACCATTCCCTTCAATTGTAATTGCAAACAAGGTTTTCCTAGGTTGTTGAGTGACACACCCTGCTATACTTTGATAAGAGTGATTTGTAATGGTAGAATCATAAATCAATGATCTTGAGGGATATTTGGGACCACATTCTATGAAATAGATTTAGTTATGTAGTAAAGAGTTATATATTATACATTATCATTCCCTTAAACTATAATTGTAGACAATGGTTGCCTAGGTTGTTGACCAACACAACCTTTTATACTTTGAAAAGAATGATTTGTAATGGAAGCAACATCAACGGTTGATATTTGAGAGAAATTCAGGACCATATTTTGTGAAACAAAGTTAATTTTGTGGTAATGAATTCTATCTTGTACATTAACATTCCCTTTAATTGTAATTGGAGACAAAGGTTGCATTTGTTGTTGAGCAACATTTTTGTTTGTCACATGTTGCTTACTTAAGGGACATTGAGTTTCAATTGTTGCATGATTTCCTAATGTTTGAGGGAAACTCACAATATCATTATGTGGTATGGATTTCTTATCTATAAATCCTTGACTTATCCAAGGGAAACACAATTAGCAACTTATTTACCTCCAACAAGAATGAATTGGAGGACAATGTTATGCAATTCCAAAGTTGGAAGATTAGATAATTATTCAACCCTAGGTCAAACTCTTTTTAGAGGCATATTTTATTCAAATGGATGGTTTGAATGATCCATTAATTAGTTACTCTACAAAATCAACAAAATAATCAACATTGGCATTAGAAGAGAGATTAAATTTCTCTAATTAAAAAATGCTTTAAATTCATCACAACTTTGTCTAAATAAAACTTAGGAAATGAATGCCTAAAGGTTTATGTTGTAAGTTTTCCATTTCAAGTATGAATAATCATCCTCGTATTTTCTCAAGTCACTCCTCCAATGTTTAGAATGTTGTGTTAAGCACTAACTCCGAAATTGTCTTATTGAGTTTAATTACATGAAAAAATACACAAGTGTCCCAATATGTAATTATATGGAATCACATACACTTGATGATATCTAGGACCCCATATTCCTGCATTATAAATGTTCAAATCCAACACAACAAGTCAAAATACCCATTGCCCACCAAAAACCAATTTTTTCTTTAGAACACAGAGTGCGAGAAGAAATAAGTTTCCATAAAAAATGCACACCGCAAAGATCTTGCAGGTCCTATATAAAAATAAAAATTATTTTCTAGAGAACACTTACTTATGTTTTAGGTCTCCCAAAATGCCTACTTACCTATTTTTCTGACTTATACATAGCTTTGACAAATGCACACTAATGGAAAATTATGCATTCTTAAGGAAATATGAAGGAAAATCCTTTAAGGAACAAATTACAAATATGAAAATTCATGAAGTTGTATAATGAGAAAACACACACTTTCCAATTTGAATCACTCAAATTGGCCAAGAAATGAAGCTTGTGCATGCATTTTAGTGAAGCAAGGCAATTTTGGCTAGCTTCACTAAAATGCATGCCCATCATTCATTACAAAGG
>SNQJ01S0211374.1:0-15908 GCA_010110895.2 Picea sitchensis | reverse complement strand
GAGGTGAACCGCCCATCCGTAGGAGCTCAGACCTGACCAGTGCGCGGAAAATCGTGCCACACGCAACCTTGCAAGAGGAAAAAGGCATGAGGGAGAGACGGTAGGGGCAGACGCGAGGGAAGGAGGAAGAACTCTGGAGATATGCAGAGTGAGTGATAGCAGAGAAGGGGGAGAGTAACTGTCGTTCTCGGTCACTGGAAAATCGAGATGCAATCTCGCAACATCGTGGTCTCAACTCGGGGGTGGCTAGTGGTAAATCCATTGGGAGTCGCTGAGCCTACGGTTGGATGGAAACAAGCACCCCTCTCAGCAGTTGCATCACCTCTAGTGTTATTTCTGATAAGTGTTATTTGAAGTTAATGCCATAATCGCATGCTCAATTTTATGTGCTTGCAAATAGTTCTGAATAGAAGTGTTTACCTAACGGTTGAATTGATAAAATGGATGCATGTGTATGATTACATGTCATGGTTGCTTTCTGCACAAATGATTAAGTCTGGGACATGAATTCGCTCCACCAAGAATCATCTTATTTTCTTAGTTTCTTGTAATACTCTAGGAAGGCCCCTTGAGAGTACTCTTTTCCGAGAATTACCCCATAAACCTTGTAACCATATTGAACCCTACCAGAGACTCGATTAAGATTAGGGATAATTGCCTAAGAGCCGTCTGAGGGTTCATGCAATCTGGGTATAAAACCCTTATGCAAGAATGAGTAGCTTTCTAAGGTCTCGGGGTCATGGGAGCCTGAAGCTCCGAGAGTTTGAACTTCATGATTCAAGCTCATAAGGGATAGTGAGATTCATATATAGAAATAAAATACCCTATCGCTTGGTAAATGAACGATTGAAATCCTTTTGGGAATACCCCAAGCCTGTCAACACTGATGGATCTAGAGAAGGAGCATAGGCGGTAACACCTCGCCCTTTTCAGCCTTCACAAATAGCGATGGGATCCTGGACCATGGATCCCAGAGACCCATCAGATCTCTATAAGTCGTCGATCTTAACCTTTACTTATGCGGGAGAGTGAACTCGACTACATCCCAAAAGTCTCGAAAACATCAGGACCGTCCATATTGGAGGATAGGTGGCAGATATCTGACCATTTCGCATATCAGGGATTCATGAGTTTGGAGGTGGAAGACCAGGCTCTTGGAATCACGAAGTCTCATGTCGCGAGATCGCGATGTGATCTAGGCCATTTATCAAAGAGGAAGGACAGTCGTGGGATCTGACCATTTCGCGTATCGAGGATTCGGGAGTTTGGAGGTGGAAGACCAAACCCTTGGAGTCACGAAGTTTCGAATTTGTGAAAGAATCGAAACCGTCTGTCTGTAGGAGGACATGTGTCGTGAGATCCTCTCTATCAGGGATTCGGACATCGGGAGTCAGAGGAGGAAGTCTCTTGACCTCACGAGTGACGAAGTCGTGAGAGGATCAGGACCATCCATCCAAGGAGGGCAGTTGGCAGAGATCAAAGGATCTCGTGAACTCGGAGGTTCACAAGGTAAGAGCCCAAAGGTTGGGTGCTCCAAGTTGCGAGTGGCGAAGTCGCGAGGGGCGGAGACAACCATTGGATCTAGAGAACGAGAGGACCATTGGATAAGGAACCCCATCACCTATCGCGCGTTCAGGGGTTTGGAGCTTGAAAGGGATCGTTTACGACTTCACGAGTAGAGAAGTGCCAAAAGTCGAGCAAGAGAGAGCACATGGAATAACTTTAAGGTGGGGCTCGCGCGATTGATGGGTGGACACACGTCGCCTGGAGAAGGGGGTCAATGCTCCATTGAATTCTCATGTCTCGGGGATTCACGGGATAAGAGCATGAGAGCTCAACCCTTGGACTTGCGAAGTCGTGAGTAGCGAGAACGCAAGAGGGAAAATAAATACCGCTTCTCGGGGGTTTGTGAAGGGGAGGTGTCAATATTTGACGCTACAACTCATGAAGTGGTGAGTTGCAAGCAGTGCGAAAGGAAGGTTGACCTTCGTTGACTTTCAATTATCGGAGGATCGCATAAGGAAGGAACGAGATTTCAACCGTTGAACTCAGGAAGCGACGAATAGCGCGAGGAGCTAGCATTTAGCCTAGCTGGTAGTCATGTGTGGAGAGCACTAATAAGGAGTGGCCATACCATATCGGAATCTTGGGTATCGGTGATTGGTGAAGAAAATTCGAGGGTCTTCGACTCATGACTCGTGAGGTCGCGAGTTGTGGAAGGTGCTTGCATTTAGGTGTGTATGTGGTACCATCAAGATAGGGACTAAAGAAAGGGAGCTAGTGCTTTGTCGTTAAGCGGTGGGTAGATTTGGACGGCCATAATCTGCGCACCCAGATCTATAGCCAGGGTTTCATCCCAGAGCCCCATCGCCATTCTACCTTTATGATTGGACTCACTTGTATCACTGAGTCGCGAAACACAAAAAGGCGTCTGGTTTATGTCAGTCTCTAGTTTTGACTATATTTTTGCCTATATCATGTCAAAATTACCTCCATTCTCATATCTAGTATCATTTCCTTCTGGCCTTACCATGATACATTTGACATCCTTTTTCAACTAAATGGGGATATTCAAGGTATTCTTATGATTCAAGTTATTTTTAATGTATTTTGATATTTTAAACTAATGTTGATACTAATGTGGCATGAGTTAGGTATTGTTCCTTTGAAACAGAACTTACCAGTACTAGGTACCAGCTCGCAGTTAGTGGAGATACTAAAGAAGCTGCTGAAGACTTGCACGACATGGCCAAAGTGGATTGATAGTTCGATTCATATGATAGATTGAGTCATAACTCAATATGCTGACTCAGGGCGAGATTGTAGAACCAATTTATTAGAATGCTTTATGATCTACACTTCTTGACACTACGTGTCATGAAGTTGTGAAGTTCGTTTTAACTGACTATGAGTCATTTTTGGATCTGAGATCTGTTTAGATTAATGCACCTTTGTTTAAAACTACTTTGGAGAGGATCTATATAAACAGAGGATCGCTCTCAAGAAACGGGGGTTACAATGTGCTATGTGATATGATTTTTGATAATACAAATCTGCTATGCGTTATGTTATTTGTTGTTAAATGATTTGAGTCAATTTATGAATTATGGAGCGTGAAGTATGAAAAGTTTTTGCATGGAATGATCTGAGTAGCTCTGGTTTAATTTTCGGCGATTGCACCTCTTGGTTGGGCCCGCCAATAGGTTCAAGTCATTGTCTCTTTTCCATAGTAGAGTTAGTTTATCTCAGTATCTTAGAATATGCATGTAAGTTAGTTTATTTGAGTTTGGGAATTACTTTGTTAGATTCTTTCTTAACCATTCTTCAGATTGGATCATTTCTAGTGTGATAACATCTCATATATTGATGAATGTTGAATGCATTATTTATTCCTATAGAACTTAAAGAATGAACTAGATTTTCTCTATTTCCAGTTTTCAATCTGAACATGATTTAAAGGGAATGCGAGTTTAGATTTACTCTATCTTGATTAGGATAGTTAACGTACTCTATTCTGTTAGGATAGTCAGTTTATAGTCTATTTCTAGTTTTAAATTTGATCATGATTCAAAAGGAGTACGAGTTTAGATTTATTCTGCTCTGTTAGGGTAGTTAGGTTACAGTCAGATTAAAGGAAGCTTCCAGTACCAGAAGGGTAAATAGGACATTTATTTATTCTACCTATGGATAGATTCAGAACTATTTTTGATGTTTAGGTTAAAAGGTTTTCAAAAATGATCTTTCTTTTATGGATTAGATAGAAATGATGATGATTAGATTTTTAAAGCTAATGGTAGATAGTCTTGGGTGATTATATTATATTAGGAAAAGAAATACATGTACTTAAACTCGGAACTGTTTCCATTTAATGAATTAGATAGAGGTGTGAAGATTTGAGATTTTTGTGAGCAAGATAAGTTTGACTCCATTCCTGTACATATTGTACTGGTTCCTCAAAGTTTACCTTCCCGAGTTGATAATTGAGTCTTGGAATATATGGTATATATCTAGATCAACAGTTGTTTTGGCATGTGGTCCTAACCCATGATCACAGGGAGGTGAACAGGGAAGAACTGGCCTGCACTATGCCCCCGTAGGACTTCGAGGAATCTGTCTCTTAAAGAAAAAATGAAAATTTTATTATGTCGTAGTGGGTGTGTTACAAATTGGTATCAGAGCATGGTTACAACACATGGCCTGCTTGGGCTCATGTACGAGCTACGTAAGGAGATATTATTATCTGAAATTTCTCTTTAAGGAGAAGGACTGCAGAATGAAACTGTAATTTGGAAATTTCTATAACCCTCTATTAAAATGGCAACTACTCTTATAGGAGTAGGGATGCACTGATCGTTATCACTGATAAGATCTGAGTGCAAATAACAGAGGTGGAATAAATTATGCTATGAAGCCACACGAGCCAGATAAGGGACATGAACTGAGTTGTTATGTTTTAGTGTAACGATGGCTACCTACTAAAGCAGGTAGAGTCTCTGGCAATTTAGATGGTTGGTTAGATAAGGATTAATACCCAAATGAAGGACCCCTTCATGATCTGGGAAATCTGGTAAGGACTGTTAGGATCCTTAGAAAGTTATGATTTCTGCATTATTAAGAGACTAAACCCTAAGCATATAATTTCTCATGATTGAGAGGACTGGTGAAAATATGTAGGGTCATATTTACCTAACCTATAATGGTTAGGATCGATAATGAGGATAACCTGTTTGAGGATTCCTTTGGGATTGTTGCTAATTCCCAAGAGTGACCCTTGTTGGTCATTTCCAGAAAGAAAGGGTAACACCCATATAAGTTAGGACTATGAGATTAGTCCTGTAAGTAACTTAAAAAGCTCAGAAGATATAGTAGGAGAAATCCTTCAGAAAATAATTTTGAAGATTGGATGGGATCTAGAGTCAAGATCCATTCAAAAAGAACCAAAATGTTTCGGGTTGTTCGATCTCGGGGAAGTAGCACACTGGTTAGTTGCAAGGAGATACCAGAATTCCTCAAGACCAAAAGGCTTGGGAAAAGCAATGAGAAATTCGTGAAAAGATCATAGCCATTGATCAAGGAGTGAATTGGACCGTTGATCGTCCAGAGTTAATTTCACAATTCCGAGGATTGAAGGATTCGAGGTTCTTCATAATAGAAGTCTCGAAGTCGCGAAACGTGAAATCGCGACAAAATCACAACTGTCAATTGGAGAGCCATTGGTGACCATTAGATCTACTTGATCAGCAGGAAGATAAGGCTGATAACTTCTATTCACTTATAAGCTCAGGAGGAATAGTATCAGTTAGATTGGAATCAATGAGAGCCGTTGATCTAGAGCTTTGAGGTTTCGTCTATTGCGAAAATGGAAGCATACACTTCCCAAAGTCGCGCCAAGTAAATCACCGATTTAATCAGGACCATTGATTGCTAGAGAGATCTGGACCATAGGATCCAGATTGTCGGGCCCACATAGATTAGAAGTTTGGGAAACGGTGGAGTGTTATCCACGGATTCACCAAAATACGGGATCCTGACGCATGTCTGAGAATTGGTCCCAGATTCCGAGAGAAGGGTCATGTGGATGAAAGAGTCGAGAAAACCTTAGCCTCGGTCTTTTGGGGTTTTGGATTTTGGGGGTTGAGGAACCAGAGTTCCTTGCAACATGAATTCCAAAATCATGAAATGCGAAGTGCCTTTTAAATTTGGATCGTGGTCGCGTGAAGAGAGGGCGTAAGCCAGTATGATGAATAGTGCATGAGTTTAATGTACCAAGGAGCTTCATATTAAGAAGCCTGATACTCATACCAATAAGGTATGAATGATATATAGAACGTGCAAGTAATGCACATGTATGATGTAAGAGTATAAGTATACTAGAGGCCCAACATGATGGCCCTAATGCGTGAAACGGGAGCCAATAATTACACTTGCCAAAATTGAATGAATACCATGGATGCATGGTTGACTCCATTTTGAAGAGTCGTGAAAGCCCTGTCTTGAATGATGGCTTAAGGGGAATGTAGTCCATTCCCCAGGGAAATCTAGTACAATTAAAGGAAAGAGTAAACGAGTGAGGATGCTTTGATGTCTTGAAAATAGGCAAATGTTTATGCCTTTGAAGATCATATGAGAAGGATTGTGAATAATCCTGAGATGACTGATTTTAAAAACAGAAATGTATGTGGGCTATGGAATATACCTATGATAGCTACATGAAGGCTTAGGATTATGAAATTGGTTAAGTACATCATATATGTAAGTTAACGAAGATGCATGTTTATATTCCTTAAGGGGAATATTTGGTAGACCACTAAAAAGCTAACTCAAGGTTGAGGCCATCATAGATGGTGATGGATCTGCAACAAGGAAGTTGCATGCCGAAGGAGTTCCCAGTGGAGGAACGGGGTAAGGACCTTGTCAGAAGAACAGAGTCACAACCCTGATAATTGTTGAAGGTTGGACAATGAGCTGCAAAGTATGTCCATGTATGAGAATCCTGGATTACATTTTGAAATAATCATGTAAGTAATAGAAGACTAATAACTGAATGTAGACCATTCTGATAACCAAATGGAAGTGTGTAGGGTGCACATGTTCATAATTCATTATGAGAAAAGAGTTGCTACTAAAGCATGCTGAAGTATCCTAAAAGTTAGGATGAGCCTAAACTAGGGCTGCTCAGAAAAGAGCAGTTGTGGAAACCAGTATGGTTGGTAAGAGGCCAATAAACCCCTGAGTATGATTGAATGAATAAATGGGTATGTTATCTGATACGGCTTGGTTGAAGCTATGATTAAGGAAAGGAAGTGAGACCTTAGAGATAACTTCACTTGGCTGAAAATCCCCAGACGATGTAGAAAGAATTGGAAGAAGGGGAGAGCCCTCAATTCTTTCCTTGCTGTGCATTACGCTTCTATGGGATTAGAAAGCTAGTACATTTATGAATGAAAATTCTTTGACACTATAATAATTATGGTTTCAATGATGTGAAAATGATTGAGAACTGTTGTGTTACACTCATGAAAAACATTAAGTATAATGTGATGAAGTGCATATAGATATGCTAGACATGCCTGAAAATGTTTCTATTAATTAAACGCTATGATATTTGCATTTTAATTACATGACGATTAATGTGCCTATGGTGTATGTCATGTGTAGAAAGGGATAATATTGGAACTATTGAGAAAGACAGTTTCCAACAATGAACAACCTCAAGCAGAGGGTGACCATGGAAAGACTGCAGTCAAAAGGTTGTTGATGAGACCCTGAAAATCCCGCTAACACACTATTGATAAGGTAGAGAACAGAGAGAGGGTGGTAGCAACCAAGAACTGGTATAAGGATATTCGTACCTGTGTGGCACAGGGTATGAAGGGATTTGGAAAGAACCCCTTCCGAAATATTTTATTATTGCATGTTATACCTGAAAATTGAAAGGGAAGTTCTATGCCTCGGATACCCAAGTGGGGTATGATTCAGGAAGGAGAACCTGAATAATAGAGGTATGAACCTCTGGTAGTAAACACTGGTTGTAACCCTCAGAAGAATTCATGAAATGATATGACATGAACGCATGGACCAACCAAGGAATGATTGGAAACAAAAGTGCTCATAGATAGCACGTTGTATGGAATTACTTCCCGGAAATGCATATTTTCATAAAGAACAGACAATGGATTTCTCATTGAGGAAGGAGGACCTTCCAACATTTCTACTCACAAGGTATAGGTGTTAGAGAAAACCAAATTTGGGTGGCCATGAGTGTTGGCACCCTGGTTATTAATGAAGGCATAATGTGTGGGTGCATTCAGGTGAAACTTTTAAGTTTAATATGTACTAATTTGGGGTCGTGATTGGCCTATAGCAAGAAGAGTGGATTCTGTTGCAAGAATGAATGAAAACGAATAAACCATATGAGGGAAGGATCGGTTAAATCCCAACACCCCATGGCCGAAAACTGATCATAAAGTGTGACAAAATTGAAATCAATGCAAGAACTCATTGGGTACGAATGTGGCCATGGATAGTGGGACATTTGTTAAAATCCTTTGAAATGTTGAATTACATTTGAATATATATATGTACATGGAAAATCTAACTATTGTTTGGCTGATTGAAGAATGAATTGCAGGAAGCAGAGGGTCATGGATATGGAAGTAAGGTAAGCCCATAGGAAAGACCGATTGCATGCTGAACCAAACTGCAAGGAATGGTATTTCGTTTTTGAGAAAGTAGTTTAATCGTTAAGTATGTACAATTCTGAAAATTGTTGTGACGATGTGGTAAAGGTGCCATTAAATTTATATGCATGGAAAAGCTAACAAGTTTTTTGGTCGATTGAAGTTGAAAGTGCAGGAAGCAAAGGGGTCTTAGATATGGCAGCATTGTAAGCCCATAAGGAAGGTCAATTACCTGCTGAGCCAAACCATTATGGGAAGAAGAGTCCCATAATTATGAATTTGGTTCATGTGTGGAACAAATATGAAAACAAGTCATGAGATTGGAAAATTTGTGGGTGACAGACTTGCAATAAAATTCTGAAAGTTAGAATTTATGATGACGTCTCACGAAATCTTGTGTACCTGTGATATAGGTGAGAAGAAAAGATTCATCCTGAGAATAACAATGAATGTTGTCAAAGCTGAAGATGATGAATGTGGCTACTGTTGAGCCATGAAAACCCCATGATAAACCATGATCGCCTGAAAATTATTGTGTTGAGGTAACACAAGCCGGAGGGATGCCTCGACTGTAAGGCTCAATAGGATCTCTAAACTTCCTGTGTGAGAAATCCTCAGCAGGACAAGATGGATCACCCAAGGGACTGTATAACAGTGAAGGGGATGCCTGAGCCTAGGCCGGAGGGAGAGTGACCGCAAGGAAGAGGAGACCTTAATAATTTCCTGTTAAATTGTGAAATTTTTCTTTTGGAATTATGAGCAACAATAAGATGTTTTTGCACAAAATTGTGATTAATGTGTTTGTTGACCAAGAATTATGGAAGGCAGATGACAAAGATTGAGATCCCAAAAGAGAACCTGACCAAGGATGAAGGTCAATACTTTTGAAGAAGTCGAACAAGAAAGGCATGACATGTGTTTTGAGAAAGAACACCAAGGATGGTGTTCCTTTAAGGGGGAGGGAATTGTAACACCCTGTTTCCCCAAAATTTGTAATTAATCCTAATATAGGAATTACCATGCTAAGGCGTGATGCAAATGTGAATGTATGATGAGAATGGACCTTATGAAAAGGTCGATAAATGTAAATAAAATCATGAATATATATATTGCAGGACTACTGAGAGGGGAAATGATGAAAAAGAGACCATAATGGCTGAAGAAAGGTGGTGGAAGGCACCTGGGAAGGTGGCGTTAACTTCCATCGAAAATCAATACCGTATTTGGACTTCACTATCCCGGAGAACCAAGAGTGGCTCGCTGGCCCGAATTAAATGTCTCGCAGGCTGGTAGGTAAATGGCTCCTCAGAAATTAATGAGGGATGGGGGAGGTGAACCGTCCATCCATAGGAGCTCAAACCTTACTAGTGCATGGAAAATCATGCCACACCCAACCTCACAAGAGGAAAAATGTGTGAGTGAGAGACGGTAGGGGAAGATGCGAGTGAAGGAGGAAGAACTCTGGAGATATTTAGAGTGAGTGGTAGTAGAGAAGGGGGAGAGTAACCCTCGTTCTTAGTCACTAGAAAACTGAGATGCAGTCTCGCAGCATCGTGGTCTCAGCTCGGGGGTGGCTAGTGGTAAATCCGTTGGGAGTTGTTGAGCCTATGGTTGGGTGGAAACGAGCACCCCTCTCAACAGTTGCATCACCTCTGGTGTTATTTCTGATAAGTGTTATTTGAGGTTAATGCCATAATCGCATGTTCAATTTTATATGCTTGCAAATAGTTCTGAATAGAAGTGTTTACCTAACGGTTGAATTGATAAAATGGATGCCTGTGTATGCTTACATGCCATGGTTTCTTTATGCACAAATGATTAAGTCTGGGACATGAATTCGCTCCACCAAGAATCATCTTATTTTCTTAGTTTCTCGTAATACTCTGGGAAGGCCCCTTGAGAGTACTCTTTTCCGAGAATTACCCCATAAACCTTGTAACCGTACTGAACCCTACCAGAGACTCGATTAAGATCAGGGATAAGTGCCTGAGAGCCGTCTGAGGGTTCATGAAATCCAGGTCTAAAACCCTTATGCAAGAATGAGTAGATTTCTAAGGTCTCAGGGTCATGGGAGCCTAAAGCTTCGAGAGTTTGAACTTCATGATTCAAGATCAGAAGGGATAGTGAGATTCATATATAGAAAGAAAATACCCTATCGCTTGGTAAATGAACGGTCGAAATCCTTTCGGGAATACCCCAAGCCCGTCAACACCAATGTATCTAGAGATGGAGCGTAGGCAGTAACACCTCGCCCTTTTCGGCCTTCACAAATAGCGATGGGATCCTGGACTGTGGATCCCAGGGACCCATCAGAGCTCTATAAGTCGTCGATCTTAACCTTTACTTAGGCGGGAGAGTGAACTCGACTACGTCCCAAAAGTCCTGAAAACATCAGGACCGTCCATGTTGGAGGACAGGTGGCAGAGATCTGACCATTTCGCGTATCAAGGATTCGTGAGTTTGGAGGTGGAAGACCAGGCTCTTGGAGTCACGAAGTCCCGAGTCACGAGATCGCGATGTGATATGGGTCATTGATCAAAGAGGAAGGACAGCCGTGGGATCTGACCATTTCGAGTATCAAGGATTCAGGAGTTTGGAGGTGGAAGACCAAACCCTTGGAGTCGCAAAGTTTCGAATTTGTGAAAGAATCAGAGCCATCTGTCTAGAATAGGACACGTGTCGCGAGATCCTCTCTATCGAGGATTCGAACATTGGGAGTCAGAGGAGGAAGTCTCTTGACCTCACGAGTGATGAAGTCACGAGAGGATCAGGACCGTCCATCCGAGGAGGATAGGTGGTAGAGATCAAAGGATCTCGTGAACTTGGAGGTTCGCAAGGTAAGAGCCCAAAGGTTGGGTGCCCCAAGTCGCGAGTGGCGAAGTCACGAGGGGCAGAGACAGCCGTTGGATCCAAAGAATGGGAGGATCGTTGTATCAAGAACCCCATTGCCTATCGCGCGTTCAGGGGTTTGGAGGTTGAAAGGGGTCGTTTACAACTTCACGAGTAGCGAAGTGTCGAAAGTCGAGCACATGGTAGAACTTCAAGGTGGGGCCCGCGTGATTGACAGGTGGACATGCGTCGCCTGGAGAAGGGAGTCAATGCTCCATTGACTTCTCGCATCTCAGGGATTCACAGGATAAGAGCATGAGAGCTCAACCCTTGGACTTGCGAAGTCGCGAGTAGTGAGAACATGAGAGGGAAAATAAATATCGCTTCTCGAGGGTTCGTGAAGGGGAGGTGTCAATATTTGACGCTACAAATCGCGAAGTGGCAAGTTGCGAGCAGTGCGAAAGGAAGGTTGACATTCACTGAATTTCAAGTCTCGGAGGATCGCATAAGGAAGGAACGAGAGTTCAACCGTTGAACTCACAAAGCGACGAATAGCGTGAGGAGCTAGCGTTTAGCCTAGCTAGTGGTCACACATGGAGAGCACTAATAAGGAGGGGCCATACCATATCAGAATCTTGGGTATTGACAATTGGTGAAGAAAATTTGAGGGTCTTCGACTCACGACTCGTGAGGTCATGAGTTGTGAAAGGCGCTTGCATTTAGGTGTGTATCTGGTCCCATCGAGATAGGGACTAAAGAAAGGGAACTAGTGCTTTGTCTTTAAGCGGCGGGTAGATCTGGATGACCAGAATCTGCGTGCCCAGATCTATGGCCAGGGTTTCATCTTGGAGCCCCATCACCATTCTACCTTTAAGATTGGACTCACTTGTATCACTGAGTCGCGAAACACGAAAAGGCGCCTGGTTTTTTTGGCCTGTGGTCCTAACCCACAATCACAGGGAGGTGAACAGGGAAGAACTAGCCTGCACTATGCCCCCGTAGGACTTCATGGAATCTGTCCCTTGAGGAAAAAACAAAATTTTTATTATGTCGTAGTGGGTGTGTTAGAAATTGGTATCAGAGCATGGTTACAACACTTGGCCTGCTTGGGCTCATGTACGAGCCGCATAAGGAGATATTGTTATCTGAAACTGTAATTTGGAAATTTCTATAACCCTCTATTAAAATGGAAACTACTCTTATAGGAGTAGGGATGCACTGATCATTATCATTGATAAGATCTGAGTGCAAATAACAGAGGTGGAATAAATTGTGCTATGAAGCCGCATGAACAAGACAAGGGACATGAACTGAGTTGTTCTGTTTTAGTATGACGATGGCTACCTACTAAAGCAGGTAGAGTCTCTGGCAATTTAGATGGTTGGTTAGATAAGGATTAATACCCAAATGAACGACCCCTTCATGATCTGGGAAATCTGGTAAGGACTGGTAGGATCCTTAGAAAGTTATGATTTCTGCATTATTAAGAGACTAAACCCCGAGCATATAATTTATCATGATTGAGAGGACTGGTGAAAATATGTAGGGTCATATTTACCTGACCTATAATGGTTAGGATCGATAAAGAGGATAACCTGTTTGAGGAGTCCTTTGGGACTGTTGCTAATTCCCAAGAGTGACCCTTGTTGGTCATTTCCAGAAAGAAAGGGTAACACCCGTATAAGTTAGGACTATGAGATTAGTCCTATAAGTAACTTAAAAAGCTCAGAAGATATAGCAAGAGAAATCCTTCAGAAAAGAATTTTGAAGATTGGATGGGATCTAGAGTCAAGATCCATTCAGAAAGAACCGAAATATTTCGGGCTGTTCGATCTTGGGGAAGTAGCACATTGGTTAGTTGCAAGGAGATACCGGAATTCTGCAAGACCAAAAGGCTTGGGAAAAGTAATGAGAAATTCATGAAAAGATCATAGCCGTTGATCAAGGAGCGAATTGGACCGTTGATCATCCAGAGAAAATTTCGCAATTTCGGGGATCGAAGGATTCAAGGTTCTTCATAATAGAAGTCCCGAAGTCGCGAAACACGAAATCGCAACATAATCACAACCATCAATTGGAGAGTTGTTGGTGACTGTTAGATCTACTTGATCAGCGAGAAGATAAGGCTGATAACCTCTCATCACTTATAAGATTAGGAGGAATAGTATCCATTAGATTGGAATCAACAAGAGCCGTTGATTCTGAGCTTTGAGGTTTCGTCTATTGGGAAAATGGAAGCGTTGGCTTCCCAAAGTCACGCCAGGTAAATCACCGATTTAATCAAGACCATTGATTTCCAGAGAGATCTGGACCATGGGATCCAGATTGTCGGGCCCGCATAGATTAGAATTTTGGGAAACGGTGGAGCGTTGTCCACGGATTCGCCGAAATATGGGATCCTGACGCGTGTCCTAGAATTGGCCCCAGATTCTGAGCGAAGGGTCATGTAGATGAAAGAGTCGAGAAAACCTTAGCCTCAGTCTTTCAGGGTTTCAGATTTTGGGGGTCGAGGAACCAGATTTCCCTGCAACATGAATTCTGAAATCATGAAATGCGAAGCGCCTTTTAAATTCGGAACGTGGTCACCGTCGGTGGTCGCGTGAGGAGAGGGCGTAAGCTAGTATGATGAATAGTGCATGAGTTTAATGCACTGAGGAGCTTCATATTAAGAAGCCTGATACTCATACCAATAAGGTATGAATGATATATATAATATGCAAGTAATGCACATGTATGATGTAAGAGTATAAGTATACTAGAGGCCCAACATGATGGCCCTGATGAGTGAAACGGGAGGCAAGAATTACACTTGCCAAAATTGAATGAATACCATGGATGCATGGTTGACTCCATTCTGAAGAGTTGTGAAATCCCTGTCTTGAATGATGGATTAAGGGGAATGTACTCCATTCCCCAGGGAAATCTTGTACAATTAAAGGAAAGAGTAAATGAGTGAGGATGCTTTGATGTCTTGAAAATAGGCAAATGTTTATGCCTTTGAAGATCATATGAGAAGGATTGTGAATATTCTTGAGATGACTGATTTTAAAAACAGAAATGTATGTGGGCTATGGAATATACCTATGATAGCTACATGAAGGCTTAGGATTATGAAAGTGGTTAAGTACATCATAGATGTAAGTTAACGAAGATGCATGTTTATATTCCTTAAGGGGAATATTTGGTAGACCACTAAAAAGCTAACTCAAGGTTGAGGCCATCACAAGGAAGTTGCATGTCGAAGGAGTTCCCAGTGGAGGAACGGGGTAAGGACCTTGTCAGAAGAATAGAGTCACAACCCTGATAATTTTTGAAGGTTGGAGAATGAGCTGCAAAGTCTGTCCATGTATAAGAATCTTGGATTACATTTTGAAAGAATCATGTAAGTAATAGAAGACTAATAACCGAATGTAGACCATTCTGATAACCAAATGGAAGTGTGTAGGGTGCACATGTTCATATTTCATTATGAGAAAAGAGTTGCTACTAAATCATGCTAAATTATCCTAAGAATTAGGATGAGCCTAACCCAGGGCTGCTCAGAAAAGATCGGTTGTGGAAACCAGTATGGTTGGTAAGAGGCCAATAAACCCATGAGTATGATTGAATGAATAAATGGGTATGTTATCTGATACATCTTGGTTGAAGCTATGATTAAGGAAAGGCAGTGAGACCTTAGAGATAACTTGACTTGGCTGAAAATCCCCAGGCGATGTAGAAAGAATTGGAAGAAGGGGAGAGACCTGAATTCTTTCCTTGTTGTGCATTACGCTTCTATGGGATAAGAAAGCTAGTACATTTATGAACGAAAATTATTTGACACTATAATAATGATGGTTGTAATGTTGTGAAAACTATTGAGAACTGTTGTGTTACACTCATGAAAAACATTAAGGATAATGTGAGGAAGTGCATATAGATATGCTAGACATGCCTGAAAATGTTTCTATTAATTAAACGCTATGATATTTACATTTTAATTACATGACGATTAATGTGCCTATGGTGTATGTCATGTGTAGAAAGGGATAATATTGGAACTGTTGAGAAATACAGTTTCCAATAATGAACAACCTCAAGCAGAGGGTGACCATGGAAAAACTGCAGTCGAAAGGTTGTTGAAGGGACCGTGAAAATCCCGCTAAAGCACTATTGATAAGGTAGAGAACAGAGAGAGGGTGGTAGCAACCAAGAACCGGTATAAAGATATTCGTACCTGTGTGGCATAGGGCATGAAGGGATTTGGTAAGAACCCCTTCCAAAATATTTTATTATTGCATGTTATACCTGAAAATTGAAAGGGCAGTTGTATGCCTCAGATACCCAAGTGGGGTATGATTCAGGAAGGAGAACCTGAATAATGGAGGTATGAACCTCTAGTAGTAAACACTCGTTGTAACCCTTAGAAGAGTTCATGAACTGATATGTCATGAATGCATGGACTAACCAAGGAACGATTGGAAACAAAAGTACTCATAGATAGCACGTTGTACGGAATTACTTCCGGGAAATGCATATTTTCATAAAGAACGGACAATGGATTGCTCATTGAGGAAGGAGGATCGTCCAACATTTCTACTCACGAGGTATAGGTGGTAGAGAAAACCAAATTTTGGTGGCCATGAGTGTTGGCACCCTGGTTATTAATGAAGGCATAATGCATGGGCTCATTCAGGCGAAACTTTTAAGTTTAATATGTACTAATTTGGGGTCGTGATTGGCCTATAGCAGGAAGCGTGGATTCTGTTGCAAGAATGAATGAAAATGAATAAACCATATGACGGAAGGATTGGTTAAATCCCAACACCCTATGGCCAAGAACTAATCATAAAGTGTGAAGAACTTGAAATCAATGCAAGAACGCATTGGATACAAATGTGGCCATGGATAATGGCACAT
>SNQJ01S0211373.1:0-15910 GCA_010110895.2 Picea sitchensis | reverse complement strand
AAATTCTCTCTGAGCTATAAATAGCCTCCCTTCTCTCACTGGTTTTCCCCTCGTGGGTTTTTTCAGTGTCTTGTTTTGGACCAAAAATATATTCCTTATCATTTTCTAGATGTGCATTTATTTCTGTCTATTTGTTGTAGAAGACTTCATATGTTTCTTTTTATGAGCTATATTTTTCTGTTAACTAATTTGTAGCTGAAAAATACAATGTGGGTTGGGCATTAAACTATATTGTTACATTGAGACTTGAAACCTGATTGGGATCTGATTTTTCTACACTCTCTAAAATATTCTTGAATGGAAGGATGATGGATTTATCCAATTCACTTGCATCCACCATATCTCTGTACACTTCTTTTACACTCCGAGTGCCCAAATATTCTACAGTATAGCCTGACCTTTGTCGATATGGACGCATTCTATCAGACTATTGAGGGTCCCAGGAAGGAACATCCCTCCAATGGTGGCGACAACTTCCTTCCCTCATTTGGCCTGGCACAACCTCCCAGTCTAGGACCATTCAAGTGGTCTAGTCGAATGACTCATTGGGCTCCGGATGGAACTAATTTCGACTTGACATGGGACCTTCTTACTTCCTCGACGCCCACTATGTGGCACCTGTGGACCCCCTCCTTAGCACTCTTAGCTCTTGGTGACAATGAAACTAGCTCTCGGGGCTAGGCTTCCTCATTGATGTGACCACGGGCTATGACCATGGTTCAACTCCCTTCACGACCTCGCACTTCGGGAGTTTTGCGAGCATCTTTTCTCCTTTTTCTGATTTTCTAATCGATGAATTCTTTGGGACTATATCTATGGTCCTCGTTCTTATCGCGATCAATGGTTGTGATCGAATTGAGATTTCAGATTTCACGAGCCTTGTCTCCTCTTGACTCTCCTTATTCCGACCATGAATCAATGATGCGTTGATCCTTTTCCACGTGCCCTTCCAGATCCAACAGTATGGATTGAAATTTCTCTTCACGACTTCATGAATATCCTATGTTTTCTCCCGTGAAACCTTACAAAGTTTCTGCTCCTGAACCTCTTGATCTTCTGCCACCTGTCTCCTCCTCAAATATGGGTGACTTCTCCGTCTTTGGGACATCGACGAGTCCTCGACTCCTTTGCACACTTAGCATAATTTTCACCTTTAGAGACTTAGACTGTTCTCGAAGGATTCCTTTCTGCACTCCTTACAAAAATCTGTGCAACTCTCCTGTCACTTTGCTCGGATTGAAAACCTTCACAGTTCCAAGTTCCTCTCCGAGTTTCTCATTTCCTCCTGGCAGCTTCTTTCCCTTCCTCTTGAGCTATTAAGATGGAATTACACCACTTTAGGTGCACTCGTTATTATTGTCTCAGTTCTTCGACAAATTCTCCCTCGGCCTTATGGAAAAGTTTAAGGCATCTCCTTTCCTTTGCCAATGCACTTGTTGCAAATCCTTCCTTCACCAGAATGTTCAACAATTCTAGGATTCTCCAGTACCTTCAACATTGTTACTTGTGTGCACGCTCACACAAGCTCGATGCCCTCTTAGAAGAGTATTCCAGAGTGTTCAGTAAATATGGACTGTGCTTCCCTCCACACAATATTTCTTTTCAAGGAACTTAACCACCTTGAAATTTCTCCCTGAGTATGTAACTTAATCTGGTGTGCCCTCTTGACAACTTCTCTTCTAACTCCGTTGAGTTCAGACATGCACTCCTTGTGTCGGCTTACAAAGTTTTCCATCTCTGTCGTGCACTCCTTTCACTTAGCCTAGAGGTTCAGACTTAACTTAACACACTTGTGGATAGGAAACTATATCTCTATCCCTACAGATGATTTACAACATTCATCTACCATTCATAAACATGTCAAAGACATTCACAACACAACACCCATTTCACAGAAAGATAAAACAGGAAAAACTGTCATTTATATTAATGGTGGAATGTTAATTTACAATGGTGTAGTCCAAGCTGCAACTGAGTCTCGGCTCTCTGCATTTTTCCTTACAAGCTACAACCAACCTATCTATGGCTAACCTTCAACAAATGTTTTTTTGCAAAAAAATACAAAGATTATACAAGAGGGGCTCAAATGAGATTCCCTTGCAAGCTAACTAATGGCGTCAAATCACCACTCCTAATGCCTATCGAAAGGGAAAATTACAATGATGGCAATTCTACTCCAAATCGGATGCAGATCTATTTTTTCATGAGCCTATTAATGACGACCTTATCTCCAGCTTGTGCGAAAGAACAATTTGTCTCTTCCAACTTGTCTCCAATTAATGCCTAGATCACGCCTTGGATTCTCGAGGAAAAAAAAAATGAGAGGGCAACGCCTCTCCTTCCTTGAATGCACACCACGCGTGTTTATTAGTTGGCACGTGCTAAAATGGAGCGATGCTCCTAAATCATACTCCACAACGAAAAAAATCATGAGCTCCTGCTCATGAACTCTCCAACATGGCTTAAATCCACTTGGATCCCAGGCTTTCTCCTGGAGTTGTCTCTTGGCTCCTCTACTGCGTTGTTTCTGCTCCTGCATCATCCTCACTTCTCGTACAGGTTTCTCTTCATCTATATTCCTCTTGCTGACCAACTCCTCTACCGACTCCGACATCAAATTCCTTATCTCCATGATCACCTCGTCGAGTTGCTCCATTGGCTGGTTCTTCTGTTGCAGACTAACTTGTTGCACTCCCTCCTTGTCAATGGGCAAATCATACTGAATTCCCAAGACATCTTCTTCCTTTGAGGACATAGATTTCCACTCTGCTACAATCTTCACTCCCACAGTCTCAATACTGAACTGTCATTCAACTTCTTCCCTTCACAGATTAACCCCTGTCAGTTCCTCGACTGGCTTTGTTCTAGCTTTCCCCAACTACTCTTCATGCTGGTGTAGTCATCAATCTACTTCCAACTTAGCCTATCGTATGTGCATGCCTTGCATTTCCACTCTCCTCTCAAGAGCTTCCAATTATTCACACATAACAAAAAAGTCTATGATGTTTGTGTCCCCTTCTACTACAGACCCCAGTGCTATAGTCACCTCCTGTTCATCTTCCTGGTTGAAAATGTCGAGCGATTCTACTAAATTCTCTTCTTCTTCTGTTGGGACAGACCTCAGTGTTTGTTCCTTCTCCTCCTTGACAATCTTTGCCTATTGTATCCCTGTCGCATCTG
The DNA here is from genome assembly GCA_010110895.2 of Picea sitchensis. Lineage (NCBI taxonomy): Eukaryota > Viridiplantae > Streptophyta > Pinopsida > Pinales > Pinaceae > Picea > Picea sitchensis. The sequence continues at coordinate 12,730 of SNQJ01S0211373.1, read as the reverse complement.
TAACATTGGTTCTTGTAACGTTCCCCCAGCCACCCGCAGGCTGGGGTACGCCACTCCAGAGCAACCTCTCATGCTCTGACACCAGTCGGTAACATTCCCATCTTTTACAAGTCAGACCTTGCTACTCTAGGCAATTTTTCCATTCCCTTACTGCAGAACATACGGTAACATACCTAGTAGTCAACTAAGCTATGCCACATAAATTTACTCTTTAAACTGCTTGCAACTAAAACATATACATACAACACTCTTGCAGAAGATTTACATATAAACATAAACAAATAATTACTTTCTGTAACATACGAATTTTATACTGAAATAATAGTAGCTACAAATATGCATCATTTATAGGGAATTACCCATAAACATACAGGCAATTATAATCACATATGTGATGAACCATAACATAGGCATGTAAATAACAAATAAACATATCATTTTATCATACAATTGGTACTTATCTTAGAAAGATTGTCACCAAATACGTACAGACCATACACGAACCTCCCAGCCATAGACTACAGTGTTCATCACTCTCAACAATGAGTCACCCCCGAGCTAGGACTAAACTCCACCCAAGGTAAAGGGTTCCTATCCAAGCTAAGGCTCATGGGTAACATGAAAGACTCCGTCTCAGGTTCTCACTCAACTAACAACCTACAACCTCTCATTCCCCACATGCCTATCCCACCCAAGGAATTGTGCCCCTTCTCTGCTCAACAGTCCCTCGGCTGCCCCACTTCCCTTCTAGGTCTTCAACAACATGCCGGACTAGAAGTCTCAGAGCACTGTAGCTACAGTTTAGCACCTTTGGGAATCAATCCTCAACAATTTTCTCGCTTAGAGAATTTCTCACGGGCCTGACAACCTTCTTCTTCAATCCCGCTCCAAGATAACCAGGTACACCAACTGAAAAGGGCTATGGGAATGACTCAGGAATGGTGAAATGGTTGTCTCAAAGATAACGAAATGCATGAGTGAAAATGTTCATGGAATCATTGACTGGATAACTAAGTGTGGAAAGACTCATTGTGAACTCTTTGTGGAAGTGATGGTCAGGATTCTTGTAACGTATCCCATGAAAAGTCACCAAATGAGCTAAGTCCCCCATGATATGAATGCATGTCCCCAACTTGACACTTGTCATATCAGATGTTACTTTGGTCCACTTGTCCCCAACTTTAGAACTTAGGATAAAATAATTATCCATACATTATGCTTTAGGAAATAAAAATATAATATTCCCTTGATTTTTGGCCCTCCCTTTACCTAACTGGTGAAGTTCAGTCCCCTATCTCTTTTATCATGGTCATTCTATGCACAACGATGTATTTTATATTAATCATGAGTCATGTACAAAGTAGGCACATTGGCCTTTGACATCTAGGCGTTCCATCCTAATACCAAAACATAAGCATCCCAACTTATAATAATTGACTCACCAGCCTATAACACATATCATATACAAAAGGCTTGTTGTCCTCCATACTATGCGCACCTTAGTTACTGCGCAGTATATCCTAGAATGTGCATATTACATCCTTTTACTGCGCAGTTCATGCATGCACTATGCCACATGACATGCATTACCAAATGAGGTCAAAACATCTCACCAACTTAAGTACATTTATATTACATTTACAATTGGGTTCGGCAAAGGGATATTACAATCCCCTCCCCTTATTTATGCACTATCCTCAGTGCATCATACACCCATATATAACAGAGTTTTCAAAAATCTTCAAAAAGATGTGGGTATTCTGTTCTCATTGCATCTTCATACTCCCAAGTAGCATCCTCAGGACCGTACCAGGTCCATTGAACCTTTAAAATCCCTATGGATCGGTTTCGGAGCTGTTTGACTTTCTGGTCCAAAATGCACACCAGATGCACTTGAAAAGTGCCTTCTTGCTCCACCTGAATCACATTCCATTCAATAACATGATTAGCATCAGGTATATATTTCTTTACCAATGATACATGGAAGACATTATGAAAGACATAAATGTAGGCAATGCCCCTTTTGATGGTTTGTCCATCACATACATTCTCAGTATATCTTCTATCACCCTATTCACCCTTTTTGTCTATCCATCAGACTCAGGATGATAAGTTGTACTAAAGTTTATAGTCGTCCTGAATCCTTTGAACAATCCTTTCCAAAAATTCAAGGTGAATTTTGGGTCTTTGTCGCACACAATTGTTTTAGGAATTCCGTACAATCGTGCCACTTCCTTCATGAAAATATTAGCAACCTCTATTTCCTTGTGCATAGTTTTTAGTGGAATAAAATGGGTAGATTTCGTAAGCGTGTCCACCACCACCATGATAGAATAATGTAGCTTGCCTATTCTAGGAAATCCTGTAATAAAATACATTGTCACCACTTCCCACTTCCATTCAGGAATGGTTAAAGGTTGCAGCAACCCTGCTAGGTTCCTATTCTCAGCTTTCACTTTCTGGCATTCCATACATATAGCGATGTACTCGACAATCTTTTCTTCATACCTAGCCAAAAGTAACGGCTCTTGATCATTGCCATGGTTTTCTGATATCCAGGGTGACCTGCATAAGAAACATTATGCATTTCATGAAAAATCATATGTTTCAAGTCCTGGACATTTGGAACAAAAATCATGTTGTTGTGCAATAATATTCCATCTATTCCCAACTTATAATTATCCACCTTCTCGAGCATCTTACCCTGTTGTAGCATTGCTGCCAATTCTCTGTACTGCAGATCTTCATTTGCATCCTCCATAATTTTTATTTTAATATCAATTTGGTACATGCTAATGGATGTAGCATGTAATTCATGCACCTTCTTGCTGAGTGCATCAACCACTCTATTCTCTTTCCCATTGATATGATTTATATCAAAGTCATATTCACTTAGAAATTCTAACCATATGCTTTGTCTAGCATTTAGATTTGTCTGATCAAATAAATATTTCATACCATTGTGGTATGTTCTTAGCTCAAACCTCTTTCCCATGAGGTAGTGTCTCCATTTCCTCAGGGAATGCACTATGGCTGCCAACTCCAAATTGTGAGTGGAATAGTTTCTTTCATGGTCCTTCAACTTCCTTGATTCATAACATATAACAAACTCATTTTGACTGAGGACTCCACCAATTCCTTCATTACATGCATCGGTGCATACGATGAAGTCTTCTTCTGGGTTTGCGATCCTTAATATTAGAGCACTTGTCAATAGTTGTTTCAAGTGTTGGAAACTTTTTTCACAATCCAGTGTCCATTGAAACTTCACTCCCTTTCTTTGCAAATAAGTGATTGGGTGTGCAATCTTTGAGAATCCTTCAATAAATCTTCTGTAGTAGCCTGAAAGACCCATGAATGATCTCACCTCTGCCACATTCTTCGGTGCTGACTATTCTCTAATGGCCTCTATCTTCTCAGGATCCACTGTTATCCCATCCTTTGAAATGATATGCCCCAAATAATGAATTTGTTTCCGATAGAATGAGCACTTGCTCAATTTGGCATATAACTGACGCTCCCTTAATACTTGCAACACCATCCTCAAATGATGTTCATGATCTTCCTCTGACTTGGAATATATAAGAATGTCATCCAAAAAGACAATGACAAACTTGTCCAAATACTCTCGAAAAACACCATTCATTAAGCACATGAAAATAACTGGTGCATTTGACAACCCAAATGGTACCATTGTGAACTCATAATGACCATACCTTGTCCTAAAGGTAGTATTTCTAATATATTATTCTTTAATTCTTACCTGATGGTATCTTGATATGAGATCTATCTTTGAAAATATATTTTCATCCTTCAATTGATCAAAAAGGTCATCAATCCTTGGTAGAGGATACTTGTTCTTAACAGACACTTTATTCAATTATTTGAAGTCAATGCACAACCTTAGTGTTCCATCTTTCTTTCTTACAAACAAGACTGGGGAACCCCAAGGTTACACGCTTGGGTGTATATACCCCTTCTTCAGAAGTTCTTCAAGATGCATTTGCAACTCCTTCAATTCTAGTGTACTTCCTCTGTAAGGAGTCTTTGATACTGGTGCTTCTCCAGGCATCAAATTTATAGAGAAATCAATGTCTCTCCTCGGGGGTAGTTCGGGTACCTCCTTGAACACATCTTCAAAATCTTCTAGGACTGCATAATCTTCCAAATTTGGCACCTTATCTCTAGGTGCCTCTGCCAAATGAGCTACAATTATTTGACATGCTTTTCTGTAACATTTCTTCAGCTGCAATGCTAAAATTTCTCTAATGGTTACCTCCCCAGGGATTCCCTATACCTTCCCTAGTTTCCCTTCCTCATCTAGGAAAATAAATTCTTTGTTGTGACAGTCTAAGAGAATGTGATGTTGGTCCAACCAATCCATCCCAACTAGACAGTCATAGGAACCTAAAGGCAAGATGTTTAAATCTACCTTGGTGTTTAGTCCATTCATGTCTATGAGGCATGACTTAACCTTCTCATTAACTTTTCTTTTAGCTCCTGTAGCCAGTTTTACCAACTAGGATTTCCCATGCTTTCTTCTTGGTGATTGGAAATTTTCCACCATCTTAGGGTCTATATAACTATGACTAGCTCCTGAATCAATTAAAATAGCAAGGTTTTGGTTGTTGATCATACCTTCCACTTCAATCATGTGATACTGATACTCTTCTTTCTTGTTCTCTAGGGATGCATAAATCATTGGCACATATCTACCCATGTCCTCCACTGTTTTAGCTCGTTGTACATTGTGAACAACCCTACTTTTTTCACCTCTGTGAGGACAATATCTGAACCTATGGTCCCCTTTACAACCCCAACATTCCATAGGAGGATGCATTGGCCCTTGACTCCCTGTGTCAATTGTTCTGGGCTCTTTAGGCATTTGTTGTCCTTGTGGATTATTTCTGAAGAATTGTGGCTTCGCTTCCTTCTTCCTCTGATCCATATTGAATTTTTTATTGTCTTCCCAAGACTTTTGGAAAGTTGGCCTTACTTTCTAATGATCATATAGGAATTTAGCTCTCCTTATGGTCTCTTCTAATGTCTTGGGATCATCATACTATATTTTTTCACTGATGAACGATGGAAATCCACTTAAATACCTTTGAATTTTGATTGTCTCATCCTTGATGAAAGAGACATACTTCAGCAGCTCCAAAACCCTTCTCTTATATTCATCTATGGTCATACTTCCAAGCTTGAGTTCAAAGAACTCTTTCATTTTCTTGTCATAGTATCTCTTAGTCAAGTACTTCTTCTCAAAATACTTCTTGAATTCCCTCCATGTAACACTTTTCTCTACAATGCGTTGTACCTACACAAGTTGATTCCACCACATGGAGGCCTTTCTTTTGAGTTGATAGCTAGTGATTCTACCTTCTGCATGAGAAGAATAATTACCCAATTGAAATACTTCTTGATGCCTGGTAACCATGTTTCTGCATATTCATCCTTCTTGTGCTCACCATCAAATGTAGGAGGTTTGATTTTGTTCATTTCTCCTCGCAGCTCATCCACCCCAGATCTCTTATACCTTTTGACAGGGGATAGACTTGAGTTGTTGCACCTGCTCTCTTATTGGAATGCCTTTGGGAATGATGGTGATATCTAATAGCGCTTTTTACTTTTCTTTTCTCCTCTGAAGGTTTGTGACTCCAAGATTTACTTGAGCCACTCTTCTTAACCAATTTCTTTTCTATTCTGTTCAAAACCTCCAATAGCTTCATGTTGAAGTCATCCTGCTACTCTTTGGCTTTCATAAGCCTTTCATTATCAGTGTTATGGCTTTGGACATCCTTCTGCAAATTCTTAATGGTCTCATCCATATTCATATCTTCATTCCTTTCTTCTCCATGTCCATTGGATTTCGTTCCTTCCATGACCAAATGGACATCCACCCCTCTGCTCTCATCTTGTTGAATGTAATTCCCTTGTGCTTATTCCATTCCTATGGAATTTGCACTGGTCTGATCTCATCGATTGGTTGTTAGTTCTGCAAAACGTGCATCCATCGAAACTTATCAGGCTAACAATTCAATAATTCATGAGAATATGCACCATTTTGATTCAATATACACATCATAATTATCTCTCCTGATTTTATGGTGTTATTACCACGACAATTCTAGATAAGACTCAAGTCTCAAAAACACATATGCGCAGTGCCTTCAGAGATACCCTTGTGCAAGAAGGTGGTTTGCTGAAACCACTTTCACCAAGACGCGGTATCACGTGTCTCAACATGTCAAATCCACCACTCATGGAGCGGGAGACAACTTAGTCAAATCACCCTGCTTCACTCGTTCGGTACTTCGCATCCATGTGACGTCAACTGAATGTCTCCATGTAACGAACTCAAAAGCTAATCATTTGAAATGGATTGGTCGAGCATGGAAAGCCAACGCTCTTGTACGTAATCTGTCTGTGCTTCATAAATGGAATTCTATAATTACCACTCCTCAAGTATGAAGATATCTGCGTATCCATAACTGAAGTAATATCCAAACTGCTCAAATTTCTTCTCTCTGTAAAAAAAAAAACACCTTTCAGTATCCACAACCTAAGATACATGGACACGGCTAAATTGAGCGAGACATGGCTAAATCGAGCAACATGATAGACTTTCCTTCGAATAAGGGGGAAAGAGTCCTTGCGTACATTCTAGCAACTAAGTTTCACACAAATATGGCTATAGACTCACGGTTGGAAGCCAAGATGAATCCCACTATAAAGGATTTAGTCATCAATAGGCCAACCGCTAAGAAGAAAAGGAGCAAGTGGCAGAAGGAGGAATATACAGTTGAAGTGACTGAAAGTGTTGGAGAGAATCAACTGGTCTTATTAGATTCTTCCTTAAAGGTGGAGATCACTAAGCTGAAGCAAGTTTTCAACTAAAATAAGCATGTCTGAGCGAATTTTGAACAGCCGGTAGCGGAGGTAAAGAGTACCAGAGATGATAGGCTTGTTCTTTAGATGACCCTTTTTACAACAGGCTAACTGCTGTCATCCCTTTTTTGTAATTTTGTGATTAATACGATTATATAAATACAGAAACAAATTTTAGATTGTTTTATTAAAATTTCTATCTGGTGATGTTATGAATCTTGTTTTCTTTTATAATAAGTTTTTTCTTGTAATCTTATATTTTATTTTCATCTGTCTAAATCAGAGGAAATTAAAACTCGGAATTCTTTTTAATTAATGTTTCGATGCAGTTGTGTGTTTCTTTTTCTTTTATTATTATGCAATTTAAACTCAGACTCATTGCCTTCCAAGCGATTTCGCACACACTAAACTTTGATATGTTCATTTATATTTATCGTGTATAGAAATATCACAAGGTAAAATGCTTTCCCGTGCACCTAAATCTACTGTGCATTTCTTCTTCATCGCACCGACAACTTACACGCACTACTCTTGCGTTGTGCGTCAATATCCACTGCACACAGTTTTGGTACTGCACACCGACAACTTAGGCGCACTACTCTTGCGTTGTGCGTCAATATCCACTGCACACAGTTTTGGTACCGCACATTGATATTCCACATGAATTTCATCCTATGCATGCAACATGTTAAGTTTAACATATTCCACCACGCCCAAATATTTGCACACGCTACTAAATACATTGTCGCGAAACAACTTATACTCATATTTATGCGCGTACCAACAAAACTCCTTTGCATTAAGAAATACTTGTGCATCCCATGTGCACATTACTATGTCTGTGTTCACCACGCAAGGCTAAATTCAGCGCGTGCATCCGCACATAATGATCTTCCACGCAACGCCACAATTTACCGCGCACACTAGCACGCCAACGTTTTCCCACACGGTGTCAAATTTTACCGCACGTGCCAGCACGCCAACCTTTTCCATGGACACTTTGTGACTCCAAGTTTGGTCACTTTGAAGTTACTCTTATGTGAATATTCACTTCAACTAAACCCCTCTGGCCCATCCAAGCTCAGTGTTGAACTAAAGATCTAATACCAATTTGTAACGTTTCCCCGACCACCAGCAGGCCAGGGTACGCCACTCCAGAGAAACCTCTCATGCTCTGACACTAGTCGATAACATTCCCAGCCTTTACAGGCCATACCTTGCTACTCTAGGGAACTTTTTCGTTCCCTTACTGCAGAACATACGGTAACATACCCAGTATTCAACTGAGTTATACCACATAAATTTACTCTTTAAACTGCATGCAACTAAGACATACACATACAACACTCTTGCGAAAGCTTTACATATAAACATAAACAAACAATTACTTTCTGTAACATATGACTTTTATACTAAAATAATAGTAACTACAGATATGCAACATTTACAGGGAATTACCCATAAACATACATGAAATTATAATCACATATATGATAAACCGTAACATAGGCATGTAAATAAAAAAGCAGCATGTCATTTTATCATACAATTGGTACTTATCTTAGAAATATTGTCACCAATTGTGTATAGACTGTCCACGAACCTCCCAGCCATAGACTACACTATTCATCACTCTCAACAGTGAGTCACCTGTGAGCTGAGACGAAACTCCACCCAGGGTAAAGGGTTCAAATCTAGGCTAAGGCTCATGGGAAACAAGAAAGAATTTGTCTCAGGTGCTCACTCAACTAAGAACCTACAACCTCTCATTCCCCACATGCCTGTCCCACCCAAGGAAGTGTGCCCCTTTTCTTCTCAACAATCCCTCGGCTGCCCCACTTCCCTTCCAAGGCTTTAGAAATAGGCCGGACCAGAAGTCTCAGAGAACTGTAGAAGTAGTTTAACACCTTCAAGAATCAATCCCCAACAATTCTCTCGCTCAGAGAATTTCTCACGGGCCTGAAAACTTGCTTCTTTGATCCCACTCCAAGCTAACCAGGTACACCAACTGAAATGGCTATGGGAACGGCTCTAGAATGGTGAAATGGTTGTCTCAAGGATAACATAATGCATGAGTGAAAATGGTCATGGAATCATTGACTGGATAACTGAGTGTGGAAAGAATCACTGCGAACTCTTAGTGGAAGTGATGGTGAGAATGATGGTTAGGCTGCTCATAAGGTATGTCGTGAAAAGTCACCAAATGAGCTAAGTCCCCTATGATATGAATGTATGTCCCCAACTTGACACTTGTCATATCAAAATTTACTTTGGTCCACTTGTCCCCAACTTTATAACTTAGGATAAAATAATTATCCATACATTATTCTTTAGGAAATAACAATATAATATTCCCTTGACTTTTGGCCCTCCCTTTCCCTAACTGGTGAAGTTCAGTCCCCCATCTCTTTTATCATGGTCAGTCTGTGTGCAATAATGTATTTTATATTAATCATAAGTCATGTACAAAGTAGGCGCATTGGCATTTGACATCTAGGCGTTCTGGCCTAATTTCAAAACATAAGCATCCCAACTTATAATAATTGGCTCACTGGCCTATAACACATATCATATACATGAGGCTCGTTGTCTTCCATATTGCACGCACCTTAGTTATTGCACGCGGTATCCTGGAATGTGCATATTACATCCTTTTACTGCATAGTTCATGCGCGCACTATGCCACATGACGTGCATTACCAAATGAGGTCAAAATAGCTCACCAACTTAAGTACATTTATATTACATTTACAATTGGGTTCAGTCGAGGGATATTACAGTGCTAGCCTCTCCTCGACTGCTTGGTAGGAATATATTGACTCCTCCAATGATTAGAATGCTCCTCTGATCCTTCTCTTCGATGGTGTAAGTTCACAACTTCTCATCATCTTCATTCACATGGATCACATCTCTACGCGAATATCCATCTGAGTGTGGTCCTTCTTCCACCTCCTCTTCGTCTATCAACATCCTCTGGCGTGAACCCTCAACTAATTTCATCTCTTCTCCCTTGCTCACCTGGAAATCTGGGATGTCTCCTTTGCCCACCTGGCAGTCTATGAGATCCAGTGATCCTTGCTCATTGCCTGCCTGGCAATCTATGAGACTCTTGCCAGATTTCTTTCCCTGATGACCAACGTTTTCATCATGTCTCAGCCACCTCTTTAACCTTTGTTTTTGGATTTTGGTCAACAACTTATGAATAGGCCATCTGGCTGTCCTCTTCAAAGGCCATTCGTACGTCCAATGTACCTTTGATTCTTGTTGCATCTTGAATGTAAGCTTCTCCATCTATACCCGGATTTCAATCAGCTCCTTGTCCATCTCCGCTTTGTTCTCCTGGGAGTGGAATTCTCCTCGACCATTCTTATGACCGTCAGTTGCCATCTTCACCCTCTACCTACCCTCCTAGCAATCCTGTTGTTCACTCTACAACTGAGAGCATCTCCATCTCCTCCTTCGCCTGAAATCTACAAACGAAACTGTGCTCTGATACCACTCTTGGTATCAGACTATCTCCTCTATCTCCTCCTTCACATGTTGTCTACAGGAAAAATCAAGCTTTGATACCACTCTTGGTATCAAACTATCTCCTCTGTCTCCTCCTTCACCTGTTGTCTACAGGCAAAATCAAGCTCTGATTTCAAGCTCTAATACCACTCTTGGAGACAACCCCCTTCCCTCCTTTGGGTTGGCACAACCTCCCGGTCTACGATCGTTCAATTCGTCGAGTCAAATGACTCGTCGGGCTTTGGATGGAACTGATTTCGACTTGACACAGACCCTACTTACTTCCTTGGCGCACACTATGTGGCACCTACGAACCCTCTCCTTAGTGCTCTTAGCTCTTGGCGACAATGACACTAGCTCTCGAGTCTAGGCTTCCTCGTTGATGTGACCACGGGCTATGATTGTGGGTCAAATCCCTTCACGACCCCGCACTTCAGGACTTTCATGAGCGACTTTTCTCCTTTTCTCGATTTTTGAATCAATGAATGCTTCAGGACTAGATCTATGGTCCTAGTTCTTCTCATGATCAACGGTTGTGATCAAATCACGAGTTCAGACTTCGTGAATCTTGTCTCCTCTCGACTCTGGTTCTTCTGATCAAGAATCAACAATGCATTGATTCTTTTCCATGTGCCCTTCCAGATCTAACGATCTGGATAGAAATCTCTCTTCGCGACTTTGTGAAGATCCTCTGTTTTCTCATGGGAAACCTTACGAAGTTCCTGCTCCTGAACCTCTCAATCTTCTACCACCTATCTCCTCCTCGATGATGGGTGACTTCTCTGTCTTTGGGACTTCGGAAAGTCCTCAACTCCTTTGCACACTTAGCGTAATTTTCACCTTTCGAGACTTAGACTGTTCTCGAAGGCTTCCTTTTTGCACTCCTTGCAAAAATCTGTGCAACTCTCCTGGGACTTTTCTCGGCTTGAAAACCTTCACGGTTCCAAGTTCCTCTCTGAGTTTCTTCTGTCCTCTTGATAGCTTCTCTCCCTTCCTCTTGAGATTCTAATATGGACTTACACCACTTTAGGTGCAATCCTTGAGCTTGGTTCAGTTCTTCAACGAATTCTCCCTCAGCCTTATGGAAAGGTTTAAGGCACCTCCTTCCCTTTGTCAATGCACTTCCTACAAAGTCTTCCTTCACTAGAATGTTCAACAATTTTGGGATTCTCCAACACCTTCAACAGTGTTACTTGTGTGCACACTCACACAAGCTCGATGCCCTCCTAGCAGAGTATTCTAGAGTGTTCAGTAACTCTGGACTGTGCTTCCCTCAACACAGTCTTTTTTTTCAAGGAACTTAACCACCTTGAAATTTCTCCCTAAGTCTGTAAATTAATCTGGTGTGCCCTCCTGACAACTTCTCTTCCGACTTCGTTGAGTTCAGACACGCACTCCTTGCGTCGGCTTACAGAGTTTTCCAGCTCTATCGCGCACTCCTTGCAATTAGCCTAGAGTTCTAGACTTAACTTAACACACTCGTGGATAGGAAACTATATCTCTATCCCTGTAGATGATTTCTAACATTCATCTACCATTCATAAACATGTAAAAAACATTCACAACACATCACCCATTTCACAGAAAGATAAAACAGAAAAAACTGTCATTTTCTATTAATGGTGGAATGTTAATTTACAATGGTGGAGTCTGAGCTGCAACTGAGTCTCAGCTCTCTGCATTTCTCCTTACAACCTACAACCAACCTATCTATGGCTAACCTTCAACAACTTTTTTTTTGCAACAAAATACAAAGATTTATACAAGAAGGGCTCAAATGAACTTCCCTCACAAGCTAACTAATGGTGTCAAATCACCACTCCTAATGCCTATCGAAAGGGAAAATTACAATGATGACAATTCTGCTCCAAATCGGATGCATATATATTTTGTTGTTAGCCTATTATGTTGGGTATGTGTTATATTATTTGCATGTGTGTGTGTGTGTGGGTGCGTCAGATACGACAACTGCGTCTGACGATCCCTTCACCTAGAGCTCTGTCGTGTGCGTTGGGTGCTTTCCTAGGGGGGTCCCAGGGGGGGGCCAGGTATTCCCCCTCGGTTACGTGCAGCGTTCGGGGCAGCGCCCCAATTTTTTTTTTTGGGGCGGTTTTTGCTATTTTTAGCGGATTTTTCTATTTTTAGCTGATTTGTAAATTAATCCCGGATTAAGGGATTAGGGTTTTGGTATCTACAAAATACATAAAAAAATTGTATATATTGTATGGTGAATGGTGAAATTCGATATAATGAAAATAAGAAAGGTTTTCCCGGTTGAGGGTTTTCGGTAAAAATCTCTGTGTACTCTGTGTATGAGCCATTGATTAATTTC
>SNQJ01S0211371.1:0-15911 GCA_010110895.2 Picea sitchensis | reverse complement strand
TTACCTCCATGAAAGAAGAAGAGCTACATTCAGTATCAGTTATTGAGCCACTCTTAGTTTCAGATGAAGTTGTTCCCATGATGGAGTAGAGGAGTTACTCTTTGATTTCAGCGGTCACAGTGAGAATGGAGCAACCATTCTCAGCTTCAGAGCAGCTACATGTGCATAGTCCCAGTTCCAGAAGGAACAGTTGCAGAAAGAGGAGAGGACATACTCTCAGGCAGTGAGACAGATAGTGCTTTGCAGGGAGCACATAGAGCTAGCACATGATTGTGCAGATTGAGTTGCAGCTGAGCAAGTGTACTAGATTGGTACAATGTAATGTGAAAATTTGGTTTGAAGTTGAAGATAGAAAGATTCAGGTCTGCAGGTTGAAGAAGGCTCTGTATAGGTTGAAGCAAACTCCTAGAGCTTGATATGGAAGAATTGACAGTTTCCTGATGAGCTTGGGCTTTACCAAGAGTAAAGTTGATTCTAACCTTTACCTCAAGGTTATGAATGATGAGCCAATGATGTTGCTACTATATGTAGATGATGTATTCTTGACAAGATGAAGAAAATCTCATCATAGATTGCAGAAGAAGCTTGTTATAGAGTTTGATGAAAGACCTAATCCATTATTACTTAGGTCTCGAAGTTTGGCAGAGCCCAGAGAAGATCTTCCTTAACCAAGGGAAGTATGCAGTTGAAATACTGAAGAGGTTTGATATGTTGGAGTGTAAATCCATGAACACACCCATGGAAACAAAGTTGAAGCTCCTGGTTGATACTTCGTCCGAATTGGTTGATGTTATGTTGTACAGTCATATTATTGGTTCAGTGATGTATCTGACAAATACTAGGCCAGATATATGTTTTTCCTTGTGTTAGAACCCATACCTGTTCACCTTGATGATGCAAAACATGTGATGAGATACCTTAAGGGTGTTGATGAATGCAGCTATGTGAGACATTCTCCAGCTTACAAACCTGTGAGATGTGGATCATTGCAAGTTGCAACTATGTGAGTCTCTCTCTCAGCTTACAAACCTGAGAGAAATCCCCTAAGAACGGTACGTGGTTCCTGCCTGAGACAGAGCTAGGAGCGTACAATTGACCTCCTCCATTCAAAGTGTTGAGAAGAACTCCATATGATTATCCAGTGGGAAAGGCGATCTATTGAGTTAGACGTGCATGTGGTTGAGCACAAGGTGAACGTGTGAAATCCCAGAGTGCTGGGTGCATCGTCATGTGAACAGAAATGAAGATGCTGTATTAGCCTCCTCTGAGCAGCAGAGTTGACGATAAGACTCCAGATGATTCTCTTGTGTGAGGCAGTGGGAAAGAAGATCTGTAGAGTGGACGTGCCTGTGGATGAGCACATGTGAACGTGTGAAGATCTGGTTCTTTTGTGTAATGCAGTGAACCAGAGATATGACATCCCTATGGATGTGCCCCTGGTGGATGAGCACTAGTGGGTGTATCAGATCCTTTGCTATATATATTGTTCAAGAGTCAGACCTGCCTGTAACCCTAATTGTTATGTAAAGGGTATAGGTCGGCCCCACCTTAATGTGATTAATAATAAATGTAGTAGAGAATTAATCTGGTTACTACTACTACTAATAATAATAATAATGTGACTTAGAGAGGTCGGCCCTATTGTGCCAATAGACACTTCTGTTGATAGGACAAGTCTAATATAAGTAAAGGATGATTCCCCATTGTGGTATCATATCTTTCATGCAAGTTTGGAAATTTAAGCAAATACACTTCTTTGGAAAAGGTGCGCACCTCTCTTGGGCGCTAGAGTTTTAGGGTTTGAGCACCCTCTTGTGTGCTAGGGTTTATCTTGGTGGTGAAGGTCTTTCTCTTGAAGAATATAGCAAAGGATTTGGCTGGGTTTTCTTCCCTTGTTCAGAAGGGTTTCCCAGGATACTTCTTGTGTTCTTGTGGATGGTGCTTCTTCTTGTGATCTTGGTTGTTGCAACATTTATGGTTATGGATAAATGATAAAAATGGAATGAACTTCATGCTTAACCTAACCTATTGAAAAATCAACATGGTATTAGAGCATAGGTCTTGAAAGAACCCATTGCACAAGCATCCACCAAGTCCCAGTCCACTTTTGCAGAACCGTATGACCCTTCTAGGGTTTCCAGAAAATTCCGCACGACCTCCTTTTCAGTGGTGATTCAACCCTTAATACTTGGACGCTAGGGATGCTTTTGGCATAGAAGAGTACGACCTCTTCCAGCGCATCTCCAGAAGCTCTCAAAATGAAATTCCAAGAAATTTTGATTTTTGGCCCTAGGGTTTCTAGGGTGCTAAAATTTCCTGCAGAATATTAATTCTGGGTTTCTAAAGAAATGTTTTCGTGAATCAGCAAGCATCTCTGTGATACTATCAAATTGATTATTCGCAGTCATAAGTCCAATATAATCCAAGGTTGCTAAATCAACCTAATCATCAGGTCTTCAAAATCCAGTCGACAAGTATTTGAAGAAACCAATCAAATGAAGAACATAACATTAGTAGAAGATAGGATTGATGGAGCAAGCAACTTCAGCCCTTGGAAATCAAAGCTTCTAGTCACTTTGGAAGAAGATGATCTCTTGGATGTGACAACCAAAACTCTACCAACCACAACTATAGATATAGAGAAGAAGATAAGAAAGGAAGAAGATGTCAAAGCAAGAAAAATAATCATCTACTCAGTAAAAGATCACCTCTTGCCTCCTATTACCAATCTGAAGACAACATATGATATATATGAAGCTTTAAAATGAATGTTTGAAAGTGACAACAATCTCAGAGCTCTTACCTTAAAGAGCCAACTTCAAAATACCAAGATGACGAAGGGTGACACAGTTGCACTCTTCTTTATGAAGTTATCAGGGATTAAAGAACAACTAGAGACCATTGGGGAAATCATATCTGATAGAGAACTTGTCTTAACCACCCTCCAGAATCTTCCAAAATCATGGGAGCCTTTCATTCAGAGTATCAGTGGAAGAGAAGCTCTACCAACCTTTGATCGACTATGGACAAATTGCACTCAAGAAGAACTTAGACTTAGAAATAGAGGAGTGGAAGATTCTTCAGAAGAAAATCATGCTCTTGCACTTCATACAAAGAAGGGACGAAAATTCAAAAGAAATTTCAGGCAAACATTTAAAGGTGAAAAGTCTTCATCCAATCCAGGTTATCAAAGAAGAGATGTTTGATAAATTCAGTGCTTCAGATGTGACAAGTATGGCCACATTGCAAGAAACTGTCCAACCAGGAAGAAGGGAAGACAATATGCTTCCATCGCTGACATTGATCCAGATCCACCTCAAAAGAGTGAAGAGAAGAGAGAGGGGAAGTTCTTCCTCTAAAAGGACATGACTACAAACTAGGTAAATCATTTGATCTCTAATTTTTTAGTTGATTGCATTTTTCAAATAAATGAAGGATATTATTTCTAGTACAGGAGCTCGCAAAGACTTGGACCACTATCCCTGGTATGGGAGTCCAAACCATATTTAATTTGTTTATTGTACAAGAACAAGAAGAAACGTTTTCCTTGAAGAAGAGATAGCCTTTCAAAGATCCTTAGAAATTAGAATCTCAAATGGAGATTGATAGTAAGACAAATACCTTCTCCCCCTTCAACAGTTCAGAGGGAGACATACCTTATTCCAATTGATCTAGTTGTTCCAGTTGATATATTCAGAGATATTGCAGTAGGGTGTAAAAATCCTACTTAGACTCACTCTGCAAAGAGGCAGAGACACATACAAGCCTCTCAAGGCACATCCCGAGAAAGCAAAAGAGATTTCCGAGCTATCCTTCAATCATGAGCTATTTCATTGATGCTCAACCTCCTTTTCCTAGAAAAGCAACAGAAGAACAAGTATGGCAAAATTCCATAACAGAAGAATACCAGTATGACTTAAAAGAATGATGTATAAGATATTGTTCAGAGACCAAAAGGGAAGTCTGTAATGACTTCCAAGTGAATCTATAAGATCAAGCATGCAACTGATAGAAGTGTCGAAAAATACAAAGCAAGATCTATAGCCAAAGGTTTCTCACAAACAGAGGGAGTTGTCTATGATGAGACACTTGATCCAGTAAGCTCGATACACTTCCATATATACTACCATCCATGAGTTGGAAACTATATCAGATGGATGGTTTTTTGATGAGTTTGGTTATTAGCAAGAGTGTTGTTGATCCAAACCTATATTATTACAATGTTAGTGACGAGAGCCTGATTTTGTTGACTTATTTAGAAGGCCTTGTTGTTGGATACAAGTAAGCTTTGACTTCTGATTTCGAGATGAAGGATATGAGTATGATGCACCACTTCTTGGGACAACAAGTATGACAGAGGACTGATTTGTAATGTCCCCACTTTGGGGCATCATTCCATTTCAGGGTGTTATGATGACCAGAGCAGCCAGATGGATGTTATAGCGAGTACAGTGACTATTGAGGGATATTTTGGGGTCCGGCTTGCATCACTCATCCTATTTCATCATTATGATCCATTCCGCACAGATTGGCTTTGGTTCCATTGCATTCCGATGATTTCCATAATTTTGAGTAATTTGAGCTATAGGTTAATTAAATTCACTGAAGAGGTCATTTTGGGCGCAATACTTGGAGGAACCTCTCAGTGTAATAGCTCATTGGAATCGGGAGGAACAACACTACAAGACATGATGATGAGAAGTGACTTTCAGTGGCCAGGGAAGCCACAAGGAGAGATAAGGTGCTTTTCAAAGGTAAAAAGGTTAATTAATTAATTAAAGTGATTTAATTAATTAATTAATAATTAATAAAGTAAAAGTCATTTCGGAGGGACAAGGTGAGCAGGAAGTATAAAAGAGAGGCAAGGGCCTCTATTCTCTCATTCATGTATGATTATCTTTTGATATCTGGCTTCTAGCTAGTGAGTCCATACCTTGGGGGTTTTGAGGGTTTTGGCTTAACAAACCCTAGAGGACGATTCGATGGTGAAAGATTCCACCTAGCTTGTCCCAAGCTTGGTCTTGGGGATGCAATACTCCCCCACACCATTCTACTTCAGATCTACTCAGTTGCAGGAGGGTTCTACACCAGTCACAGGTACAGGAGGAAAGAGGGCACACCATTGGGGGTTTCCAACAAGGGGGGCACACCATTCTTTGAGGGGAGTTCGTTCCAAGAGATTGGAAGGGCGTCGACAGATTCTAGCACCTGGGTTTTCATTGCAGGGCCTTGGCCATTAGATCTAGTGCATTCCGGAGGAGTTTCATGTGCCATTTGATTTATTGGATGCATTGGAAGAATTGGAGGAGAGGAGCACACTTTAGAAAGTGATTTCAGTCATTTGATAGATCAGATCTTCGTCATTTCGCTTGGGACTTCACCAATGAGGTAATAGACCCTGATCTATCATTCTAGTGGTTTTGTGGAGCATTTGGAGGCCTCTAGGAGGGAGGCCGAATTATCTAGGGTTCCATTCATACAGTGGGGCGCAAGTCCAATAGGAGGTTATTCATTTGGTGGATCATCTCTTCACCGATCCACCTGAGACTTCACATGGGGTCTTGTATTGCCTCGATCTACAATTTTTCATCTTCATTGGAGCATTTGGAGGACATTAGCTACAGGGCCGAATTGTTGAGGGTATTCTGCAGAGCGTGAGAGTTGTGGGTTTGACACTCCATACGACACATCTCTCTTTTGTACTGGACTTCATTGTGTATTAAGCCTTTGGAGGCTTGTAGTCTCTCCTTGGAGCATTTTGTAACAACTCTTAGTATGTATATTGGATCCATCTGTTGATCATCCCAGATTGGCCTCACTCTTGTATCAGGTTCTTGCTCATGATATTAATAAAGGTTAGATCTTGCTATTGGTTCCATATTTGGTGTATCTTGTATTTCCATTGAGTATATCTTCAGATCTATGTGTGATAATTGGATATAAACCCTAAAACCGAAATTAAGAAGTCAATCTGCAAGTACACACCCAAACATAAGTAAATCAACAAAGTGTTTGACGAAATGCCACAACCAGAAACAGTTTAAAAATCATGCAAAAACGTGATGTTCCTGGCATCTTGGCTTGGGAACATTACAGTGGTATCAGAGCTTAGATTCTTGCAGCCTGAGGGATCTTCCATATGACAAGATGGAGTCTAGATATTTTGCTAAAGAGGTTGTACGTTGTGAACGGGAATACTATGCCCGTAGTGAGAGAGTTAGGGCTGATATAACTTTCCAACGGTGGGTAGCCATTAACAATCGTTGGTGGAGCCAAGATGAGGTTACACATTGGGTCAACATAACAGAGGAAAAGAGAGCTATGGCAGCTAGATGGAAGGAAGAACAGAGTAACCCCACACCCATTAGGAGCAAGCAACGTTGCTACAGTTGCAAAGTGCCTTGGGAACCAGAACATAGATGTAGGGGTAGAGGTAAGAAACACATTATTGAGGTACACTATGACAGTGATGATGAGGTGTGTGAGGATACAGAGCGAGAGATAGATGCTTATTTGGAGCAGTCCGATGATGTCAGTGACTCTTGCACAGAGGCTAGTGATTCTTGCATGCTTGAGGAGGATAGTGACCCTTGCACATTGGAGGAGCAGTCGGATGGACAGGATGATAGCACCTATGCTTCAACAGTCATATCACATACTGTTGATGACCTTACACCTCAACAAAGTGGTGACACTAGTGAGGACTCACACGTGCTAGCACCTACAGATGATGAGCTTCCTATGATGACCGTGACACATTTGTCATCCTTTCAGACACCCATGATAGCCACGCCACATGAGGATATTAGTGGCATGTCAGATATGATGGAGGAGCCTTGTGTGAGGGATGCACACCATGGACATGTGGACCCACAGACCCAAGAGGAGAGACATGACTTGGAGACAGTGGACTGTTATCGCACAATTTGTAGTTTAGGTCACAGGCTCAAGGATAGAGGACAAACTGGCGCAACAGGAACCTTCCCCACCCAATGTCACCTCGATGGGGAGGTTTTTTTTGTTTAGGGAGGTTAGCCCAGGGGAGACGTCCCCGGTAACCTGGGGTTTGAAGAGGCAAAGGATACAAGGTCAAGTTTTAAGAGTTCCCTCCTCGCAGGTTACCACCAGTGTCAGATAGTCCGGCTAATCAGCCAATAAAAGAAGTGTATGCCCTGTTGAAAACGCATGCTCGGAACAAGACAATAGCAACACAATATATATATTTGCAAGCTATAACTCAAAGGGTTAGTACTTCTTTAACTATCTGATTTCATTCAATAAGCAATGCAATAGATACAAAATGAAGTCAACGTTTTATTAATTAGCCTATGAAAGATTATCAATTCATTAATATCTACCAAGATGACCAAGCCAACAGTATATCCAATCAATAATTTGTTCAATAAATGCTTGACGTCATCACTCAATTGCTTATTTTACACTTTTGCTGTGTCAAGATGAGGTATTCAACTATGACGTCAGCCTTTATTAGGTTAGCAATGTTAGTTAGGGTTTCAAATTTTAGGTTTTAAAGAGTTGTTTTGTACACTAAAGCTTCAACGTTGGAGATCTAATCAGTGCCTTAGGGTATATGGAGTCAAAAGTAAGGGCACAAGGTCTCGGGAGGATGAAAACCTAGAGACTAGAAGGTAGGGTTCTATGGTGCTGCAAAGGCAGGGCCCTAGAATCAAAACCCTAGGGAAAGAGGCTCACTCCAGTGTTGCTTAAGCAAGGCCTCGTGCTGTTTCCTCCTTCTCTAAATAAACTTGGCAAAATGGCTAGCTCAAAGTATAAATTTAAGGGAGAAAGTGTTGCAATGGCAAGGCCTTCAAACCCTAGAAGGTGAAACCCTAGGTGTAGGCAATCTAGGCCTAGGACGTCTCCTCTTTTCAACTTATAATTTCAACAGTAGCTCAGAAAAAGGAAGACAAGTGTAGCAACGGCTAGGCTCTATCTTCTTTCTTCAATGGCTGAAAGCTATTTCTCAACAAGGGGACATGTAACAATAACCTACTTGTGTGCTTATTACCTAGGGTTTTAAATCAACAATACAATAAGAAAATGTAAGAAATTATACCTACAACCATTCATTTAAGAAGTTTTGCATGAAAATTCACTTACATGTCATGAAAAGAAAGCACAAGCAAACCCTAGTTGTAAACCTTCCTTGGGAGAAACACCATAAATGCCAAAAAAATCCTCCAAGAACAAGTGAGCCTCAATTAAACACCAAAATTACCCTAGTAGGGCAAAAAAATCAGATCTCACAAAGAGATTGTGAGTTGTGTTATGTCCAAATGAAGGAAAAACATCCTCAATATATCATCGATGACCTTTAATTTACAAATTGGGTCAAAAACAACTTGAGCAATCATGGAGCTACAAAATTACATACATTGTTGCTAAGTAAAGACACCAAAATGAGCAAAGAAAGTTGGGACGTCAGGCCCCTACAGGGGAGGCGTTGGCCCTTTTGGGCAAGATCCGACATCAGTCAGTGATTATGCCAAAAGGCTCATGAGCGCCCTACGTGCCGATGAAATCCCATCAAGGCAGCTGCGGCTCGAGATGTGATCCAAATCTCTGGGTGGCGTCCCGCGTCCATCAAGGGAAAGTGGACCATGTCCCGGGGTCATCCCCCTAAGGGTGGGCTCGGTAAAGTGTCTGGGTGGGGCATGCTACTTTTCTTCGTGTCTGAGGGCTCATCATGTCCTTTATCCTGTCTACGCCAGCGATGGGATCCCAACCATCGGGTCTTATTATGGAGGTTCGAGCTAATCATCTCCCCAGCTAATGTCTGCGTCCAACAGTAACTGTCCGTCGGGCATGGTCTTGCATCAAAAATTTGCCCTCAATGGGCTCATTAGTCCCTCGGGATCATATGATATCAATCATATTTCATCATTAATTTTATCAAATACATGCATAAGACCCTAATACATCAACCAATAGCTCAAGATATTACATATATATACTATACAAAGTTGAAGAGAAAGACAAGGTAACCTATTGGGCCGACATCCATAAAGAGAGGAAAGTTTCCAAGGGGTTCATCCAAGCCATATGTCTGGTGGGTATGATCTAAGGATGTCGGAACCACAGTGAAGACTAGGGGTAGGTATTATCTGTGGGTTACGCCTTTGTAGGAGGCAATTTGTACCCGTCATGGATCTGTAGTTCTTTCCAAGCCCCTTATTGCCTTTATTCTTTCTTTATTTATTACTTTTTCTTTCCTTTTGCTTCAAGGTGAGCCGGAGGACGCCTTGGCATTAGTGACAGTAGCGATTATTACCCACGAGTACTTTGTGAGAAATGATAAAATTTCGTGATGAGACCCCCCTTTCCCTTGGCCAATACAACCAAGGGTCATTGTTGCCTGGTGTGACAGGATAATGCTTGATGTCATACGCTAGATACCTATGAACATAATGGGTAGGCTCATGATGAGACCTCCCATCCCTCTTGGCTAGGTCTTGTTTTGTATTATTTTTCTTTGGGTGCCTGTTTCTTATCGAGAGGCCTTTTATTGCCTTCGAGGATCCCTGATGAGCATCTCTAGGTTTTATTTCCTATGGTTTATATCTTTAATAAATTGCTTTTACCTCCTGGGCCTTTGTAGCTAATACCTGAGAGGGACAAAATGTAACCCCTCAAATAGGTCATCCTAATGCGCGGACTAAGAATGGGATGGATGAATGGGAAACAAAGATGTAAAATGATAATATATGGTGAGGCCGGGCGATGGCTCTTCAAATTCCCCACGGTGGCTAACCAAAACTTATGGGTACAAGCTGGCTAGGGCACCACTGTTAATTCCCAACAATGGTCAAGTGGGTTAGTGTAAAGGTCCGAAGCAGTTGTCAAAAGGAAGCAAGGAACGATTATATCGAGACATGACATTCCAAGACACATACCATGATACCTAGACCAAATTACCTCATGGAGCAAGGAGTCCTTCGTTGGAGTCCAAGCCGATGGTGATGGATCTCGCTGCTGCTGGCAATGAGGACAAAGTCGATGAAGAAGAAGAAGGATGATGGAGCCCTCGAGGTAGGTCAATCCCTCTCGGTACTCCATGTCAGGACACATGGGCCTCGAGGAATGATCTCCTAGTTATCCTAAATGGTGGGGATAACATGGACCTTATACATACCTCTTAGGCATGTGGAGTCGGAGTCACCTCTTTTACTTGGAATTTCCATTAGTCAAGCGAGGGAGAGGTGGCAGTTGGATGGGACACTTACTTCCAATACCAACCTACAGTGATGAGGATATACCCCTTGTGGACAGGTGACGGCATGTATGCAGGTGGACACATCTATATGGGATCAGGCCGGATAATGATAGCGGGGTGAGTGCAAGGAAGGTACAGCTACTCCTGCGGACATAGTATGATTGAGAGGGAGACTAGCATGTAGGGATGATGTGCAGATCCCTGAAATAGAGGACCCAGTAGCCACCAGTGGAGCGATTGGCGATTCAACACTATCTTTTTAGAGTGTTTTTGGGGATTCGAGTTGACACTAGCGAGGTTGACACTAGCGGTAGAAAGGGATATGAGATGGCACCTCCGGGATGACTATGATAGAGAGGGTCTACTTGGCTTGAGAATGATTGAAATTCGGTGAGAATATGATCATGGAAGCCACCAGGCGCATTGATAACATGCATGCATTGATGGCAGACTACTATTGGAGAGCATCAATGGCACATGGTAGATTCATATGAGGATTTTCATGGATGACTTTCATACTCTAAAGGAGAGAGTGACTATGATGAGACAATGCAAGCCCGGTTTTGATAGACAGGGACTACCTCTTAGGGATTGGTGAGATATCACAGGGCCTTGAGGGTGCGAGAGTTGGAGGTGGACCGACTCACTCGAGAGTTGGAGAGCACTAGAGGATTCTTGAGAGACACACAAACATCCCTTCAAGAATCAGTCAGTCGAGAGGAGCTTCTTGAGGAGATTAGATAGAGATCCACTACATCTATTTTAGTAGAGGGTCAGTTATATACTTTAGCTACATCACTAGAGGATGTTAATGGTTTGATAGAGGAGTGTTAGTTGATGGAGGAGCATGAGGGTACCCAGGATCACTGATGAGTATGGAGAGTTGTGATCCGGAGTCAAAGGAGATACCCTCCATGAGCATCTTTGGTACAATTGAGCACTCACCTACGCCTGGGGACAATGGAGCCAAGGGAATTTTTGAGGACACCTCCATTTGTGTTACGGGAGCGGTTGATCTTCATGTAGAGTTGATCAATGTTACACACGGGGATCCTACGATGCTTATGAGTATCGTGAGGCGACATGAGTATGCAGGCAGCCACAATGGTGAGTGATAGCTCTGAGAGACATCTGCAAGATGTATGGTGGGATTGAGGAGGGTGTGTACCTTGGGAGGGGCCTTAGGGGAGGATGCAGATGTCACTCCTTTATAGTAACACATAGTTATGAGAGAGCACCTTCACCATACCAGCAGTTGCATGGGGATATGAGAGATGGAAGTTGGTTGACCAGCAGTTGGAGGAATTACTTCCAGTTATACTAGATGGTTTGGATTTAGTTACGACCACAAGAGAGTATTTATCAAGGATATTGATGGAAGAGCTTCCAGTCGAATCCTTGGGATTGGCCAGAAGCATGTGATATCTCCGATCCTCGATTGACTACAAATGTTTTACCATTAGCCCTCCCCCACACTTTTTATCATGAACAACGGCATGAGGGAAGCGATAGACAGCGACAGAGGGACATGGAGAGTGGTTAGGCTGAGATTGAATGACTTGAGTGCTTTTATGGCATACAGCAGGACAGAGGTGGTCCGTGTTAGGAAGATAGTTGAGACTTTTAATGCGTGATGTTGGCGTCATAGGCGGATGATAGCAGAGATAGGCATAGGGAGCCAACGTGATGGTGGTGTAGCACATTTTGTATTTAAGGTAATAAAATTGAGAAGATAAAGGGGATGAAGTAGGCGTGGCGGAAACCAATCCCACCCAATGTCCCCTCGATGGGATGGTTCTTTCTGGGTGAAATTAAGATTTGAGGCGTCCACAGTGACACGGTGACATAGCTTGGATGAAACCTTCTTGGGAACTTCCCTTCTCTTGGGGATGCCTATCCGATAAGATTTTCATTTCGATCTTGTATTGTTGATTTTGTAATATCTTTGAGCTATTGAGCGATATGTCGAGAGCATGCATATGTTTGATAATATGTATGATGGAGAAATGTGATTGACATTGCTAATGGAGGGCGTAGTTTTTGATGTCTAGGACCATGCCGAAGCCGGACGAATTACTATTGGGCCAAGTTGCACATGGGGAGATGATTAGTTCGAGACCTCCATGGGGCACAGAAGAATGATAGATAGTTGTTGAGACCCGTCCAAAGGCGACGAGAACTGATGTTGTCGAGGTTTCGCATAGGAGAAGAAGGGGCGTTTCACCGAGAGCACTTTGGCCGAGCGACCCTAGGAATGACCCTGGAGTGGAGCATTAGCCTTGAAGGCTCGAGGCGTCCCAGGTCCTTACCATGAGGTCATCGGCTTCATGGTCATTCTTGGAAGCAGGCCAGAAGGTAGTGCTTACGTGTGGCATGTTGGAGAGGACCCTAGGGGGCTAATGTTTTGCTCCCGGATGTCTCATCTACCCTAAAAGAGGCTAGCGCCTCCCCTTGAAGGGGCTTTTACCTAACACAATATAGCTCAGTTAGGGTTTAATTTGACAATTTAATGTAAAATAGTATTATTGTGTATTTTTTTTCCTTGTCGGCCTTTTTTAAATTAGGTCATTGATACACACTATATTGAGGAGTTTTAGCCTTGGCTGACATAACTCATCACTCACTCTCTAGTGAGGTCAATTTTCTTAATAGGGTTATTGGCTGATTTGAGGCAGGCACACTTGTTTGGAGAGGAAATTTTTGGCAATTTATGGTGTTTTCTTGAAGGAAGGTTTACAACTAGGGTTTGCATGCTATTTTCTTAATGATTTTGTAAGTATTTTTCTACAAAACTTCTTGATTGAATGGTTTATGGTTTAATTTCTTGCATCTATTTATTATATATTCTTGAATCAAAACCCTAGGGGAATGAGGCTCACTCTGGTGTTTCTTTCCCCTAGGGTTTTGATAGAAAAACCTTTTAGCCATTGAAAGAAGAAGATATATCCTAGCCTTTGCTACACTCTTTCTATCTTCTTCCCTTAAACTAGCCGTACCTTTAAAATTCAAAAGGAAGAGAAGGGCGTCCAGACCCTAAGTTATCTACACCTAGGGCGTTTTCTTTTAGGGGTTTGATGAAAGAGTCTTGCCTTTGCAACACTCTCCCTCTTTAAAGCCTCTTGTGCGTTTTACTTGTCTTTGAGCTAGGCTGACTGGGAAGGAGGAGAGGGCAAGAGGCCTTGCTTAAGCAATAACACGGTGAGCCTCTCTCCCTAGGGAGTTCTGTCTTTAAAGACCTAACATTTGACACCATGAGTACCCTCTTGTCCTTTGAATCATCCCCTTTAACTTGTGCGCCCTTCACCTTTTTGACTCCATAACCCTATGCACTGATCTTTAGCCTCAACGTTGAAGTGAAAAGTGGTTGAAACAACTCTCAAAACCTCACCCTGATGAAACCCTAACTTAACTACTAACCCTAAAAGGTGAAAGCGTCATCCTTAGTTATTCCATCTTGATGCAACAAATTTCATTTATTAAGCAATTGGATGGTGTTTAAAGCATTTATTGAATGAGGGATTGATTGGATACATTGATTTGCTATATCATCTTGAT
This sequence comes from Picea sitchensis, assembly GCA_010110895.2. NCBI lineage: Eukaryota > Viridiplantae > Streptophyta > Pinopsida > Pinales > Pinaceae > Picea > Picea sitchensis. The sequence goes on along the minus strand of SNQJ01S0211371.1, from coordinate 2,122 downwards.
ATTTATTGGTGAAGTAAGATTATTTCATTGCTATATTAATAAACAAACATTGACTTCGTTAATATTTATTGTTGCAATTGGTTATACATTGATATCAGATAGTCTATTGAAATACTAACCCATTGAATCATAGCATGCATATATATATTGGTTTGCTTTGTTTGGGCAGGTGTTCTTCTTGGGCCTACACTTCATTATTGGCTGTTTAGCCGGGGACTATCTTTGGTGGTAACTTGTGAAGGAACTTTACTTATTTTTTTTAAAAGTGTTTTGCCTCTTCAAACTCCAGGAGTTGCAGGGGGACGTCTCTCCTGGGCCTGACCTCCCTAAGAGAAAGACCTCCCCATCGTGAGTGACATTGGGTGGGATAGGTTCCTGTTATACTACCAGTTGGCCTTCTATCCTTATAGCCATTTGACCTAGCTACAAACTGTGCGATGTAATGTACAATACTTGTATTTTTCCAAGGAAAATCTACGCACCTCTTAGGAAACCCAAGGGATGCTTCCCACATTTATAGATGGCATCTAAGTAAACCGATCAAGCGTGAATAGTGCACCCTAGTTCAGGGGATTTGAACTGGGCACCGACAGCACAGAATTAGCCAAATGCTCAGCAACAGTGCCAACAACTGGTTGAGCTAACCCTTCAGGCTTTTACTGTTGTATTATATGTTAGTATTGTATTTTATCTTAGTCAAACATTTCTTGCTAGCACTTGTTGTTACTTCTAAGGTCAGTTATGTAACTGTCTTCTAGGTTTTATTGAATTATTGTAAGTTGTCACGAGATCCCATTTCAGGTTTGTTATCTGGTAATTAGTTTGGATAAGTCTCTCCTCTGTGGAGAACACTCAATCTTAATAGACATACTACTTCATTCTTCTGAATATAAGCTCACCTTCTCCCTTGAGCAAGTTTTGGTATTTGTTTCTGCTATCTTCATGTTGCTTCATCTGAGCCGTATCAAGAAAAGTCACTCCAATTTACAACACCATTTTCAAAGTTTTCTCACTAAGTCATTCAGTTCAAATGATAGATTAGAATGGAAAGCTATTCTTTTTTGTAGACTTGAATAAATCTTTCAAGATATATATATATATATATAGATTTGTCAATTTGATCATTATTATGTATTTACCATTTATTTAAATTTTAGAAAATGTCAGTGCATTGCTAATACTTTTTTCAAGTACTGATATGGTCTAATGTATGTAAAGTGTGCTTTTCATACCAGGTTTGGTTGTTTCTGTTGTGGATCCTCAACCAGGAGAAACTATTATAGATTGTTGTGCTGCACCTGGGGGTAAAGCATTGTTCATGGCATCGCGTCTGCAGGGACAAGGTGATATTTTAAATTTGTGAGGAAGTGTGATTTTGTTGACCTCCTAAACTTACCATGTTTTTTGAGCACAATGAATAAAATATTAAGATGATTTTTTGCTGGCACTTGATGATGAACATGGTAATGGCTATTTCAGTTTGGTTGATGATTGTGTGAGAGTCTCAGAGATGGTGCTTTTCTCAGTATTCTCTTTTAGCTTCACTATTCATTGCCAATATCAATGCAAAACCTTGTTTTGCAGGAAGCGTAATTGCAATTGACGTGAACCAAGGTCGTTTGCGAGTTCTTGAAGAAGCGGCAAAAGTGCAAGCTTTAGAGGGTGTTGTCAATGCCTGTCAGGATGATATTCGTAGCTTTGCTGTAAGCTATTCTTTTGTGGAATTGAGTTACTAGTTCATGCTTGTTTGTTCCCTGCTGGAAATCTACAAAGGAAGTCTGGTCATTGAAGCAGACTTTATTATGTATTTTGGACAAGATACCTATTTGATCCATGGAATTTTGGACATCTATTGATATTGTGCATTGTATAGACATGGATTTATTGAATATCAATGAAAATTGAAATATGACATTTTTATTCTAAGAAATATTAATATATCTTTATTTTTTGTACTTGTCGAGTTTCACCTGATTTGTTCCCAATCCAATTCGAACTCTTCACTCTTCTACCTCAATGAGCTTTTGTCAATTCTTATCCGGTGACTTTGATCCAGATAGAGTGCTGGACAGCGGTTATTTTGGTTGCAGCTATTGGATTTACGTACCTTTAGCAGAAGATC
>SNQJ01S0211370.1:0-15911 GCA_010110895.2 Picea sitchensis | reverse complement strand
TGCTCCCATTTTCTTAGTGAGATTAAGCCTCAAGGTTCGAATCAACCTAAGGCCAATTCTGGGAAGTCCAAAGGGGACAACAATGATAGAAGAAGGATTGCCTCTCAAAGTGGAAAATATGGATTTTAATTTATGTGTTTATGATTGAGTTTTTGAAGACAACGGTTTGCAGAAAGTTTTGGACAACAAGCTATTTTTTGGGATAATGTGGTTATTTACATGTTTTGGATATGATTTGAATTATTTCTGATATTTAATATTCAAATTTTGGAAATATGTATGGGAGCTACAAGGAGGCATTTGTTTAAATGATTATACAATTGTGTTTATTTTTTGTAAAGAATAAAAGAATGGAGTCACAAGGGGTCCCACCTACTTAGTTATTATTAAATAAAGACCCTTAACTATTGTTATTATTTTTACTTCCCCTAAACTAAAATTAGTTAATTTTAAATAACTTAACTAAAGGAAGTAGTTGAACTACTCCAACTGATTTGGAATGCATAAAAGCCAAATGGGAAGGAATAACATGGGGAGAATAGAAGGATAAATAAATACTAAGGTTTTCTCTTTTGTTTTCATGAGATAGTTCAGTTTTCATTCATTCTTGATTTCATTAAATGCCTAATTCACTTTTTGACAGCAAGGTCCTTTTGTAGACAACAAGGTTCAAAGTTGAACCATATCATTCAGATTCTTGTTGCAAAGGTGTTGATCTATCTTTGATAGTATGTGTATATTTGTCTATTTACGGATTGAGTTTCATAGATGATACAATATATTGTGCATAGTTGAATTGGCAATAGTCTGTGGAAAGTTGATCCTGATTTTAAAGTTCAGTTTTTGCTTCTTGTCAGAGTCCTTTTGTATGGTTTTCATTGGGGATATCTAAATTAGACTTTGATCCATGCCCTCATAGGGATTTTGTAAAGAGAAAGATACTTTTGATTTCTTGGAATGAAATAAAGAAGATTGCTATTCTGTCTCATTTGTGTGTATCTATGAATTGGTTATTGTTTCTTTTGATATCCACATTTACTTTCTATAATTTGTATATTTTCAGAAAATTATATAACAATTTCATATTTTGCAACAATATTTTCATTTAAAAAGTCATCCTAAGCTGTTGTAATTAATACTTGTGGATTGTGAAATACTTTTTGAGGATATAAAACATAGGGTGATATTCCCAACTATCTTGTCTTAGCTAGAAAGAATTCGAAAATTCTTGAGTAAGATAAATCATATATTTTCCTCAACATTTATTTAGTGACCATACTAGGGAGATCTTCCATATCTCTCTGGTTGATTGTATGCTTGATTATCATTGAAAATTTTATGTTTCTTCTTTCAATTATTTGACTATTTTATTTCCTTCATGACAATACCTGTTACAAGGAAACCCAATATTGAGCTCGGTCTTAAAGACCAGACCAACATTGCTTTAACCTTATTCAATACCATCTTAGAAACCGCTAATACCCGGGCTGTGCTTGAATGCTCGTGGGAAGTGATTGAACACGACATAAGTGTCTAAGAACACTGGGAAGCCAGGCAAAGACATCCTAGGAATCATCCATAGATTTCTTTTTCCTAAAAGTCTTGATCTTCTTTTCATGTCCTTAAACCCTCACATATCTAGGAGAAGAAGAGGTTTATCACCTAAGATCAACCCTATTACTGAAATAGGAAGAGGAAACGTTTTTTTGTCAACCCAACAAGGTACTCCAAGGAGAAATTTGTCTGATTCAGCCAGTTTGTCTTTCTTTCCCTTACTTATTGTTCACAAGATGGCATCTAGTGGTGGCTCTGGTGGCATTGGAGATTCTTATTCATCTCAATCTTCAACCTCGTCAGTGATTGGTATCTTGTATAGCCATCAAGTCCTTTTCCAATCTACTACCAATTCCACTAAGGTCATAAAGAAGTATCTCTTTCAATTTGAAGAAGATGCTACTACTACTCTGTGGCATGTATCCTCTCCTTTGAACCTATCACCTGCTACTCATCCACTGATAAAATTCAAGGAGCATCTCCCTAGGTTTTCAGGAAATAACATGGTCACTACAAGTGAACACTTGGTGGAATTTTCTAACTCCTGTCACAACATAGGAGACAATGACAATGACACTTGTATGCACTTATTTGTTAATTATATTGAAGGGAAAGTAGTAGTCAATTTCTTTGATCTTCCTCCCAAGATTATTTCCACTTGGGAGGAGTTAGTTTATTGTTTCAAATCTACTTATGGGCAGTCTAAGAGCCCAACCAAACAATTACAGGAGTATAATAACATTGCATATAAATATGGTGAGACTATCAAGTCTTTCAACTTACATTTCACCAAGTTATATAACCAAATTCCCGAACTTATTCACCCTCACAACCAAGATGCTTTTATGAATTAATATAATTCTCTACCTTCCCCTTCATAAATATAATTCTCTACCTTCCCCTTACCATCATAGGCTTGAAGAAAAAGATATCGACAATCTTTTTTTTTCTCTTCATACTTGTCTAGAGTATGAAGAACAACTTGAAAGAACAGATATTCCCAAGGGAGACTCAATTAAAAAAATGGACGTGTCCTCCCTCTTACATCTCGTACAAGACATGAATAATCAAATGGTAGCATATGATTGAAAGTGAAATGTCCCTTCATTTATCCTCGGGGACTCATCTTCTTCTTCACCACCCTTTAGGAATCCTAATGAAAACAAATTTCATCCTAAATTCATCATGCCTCGCAGTTGGTGTAACTTTTGTGAGGAACACCATGAGGAAAGTCCTTGTGAGGTAAAGAACAATGTCAGAGATAAAATATTTGGTAAAAGGCCTGAAACTACCATTGTTATTCTATATTTCACAGAACCAGAGAATGTCATGATCATAAACAATAGGAATAAATCCTATTCTTCGAAAAGAAAATATGATCCCCCTTGTACTTATTCTAGCCCAAGCTCATATTCACCAGCTACTATTGTACAGGGTACTAAAACTCTTGACAGTCAAGGAAATCCCTCCCCTCTTCCCTCTTCCAAATACAACAGTCTCAATCAATTGGCTAATACTAAAGATGATGTTATGCTTCTGGACATGGTTGTCGTCCCTGAGAAACAAAATCATCTGAAAATTTTCATGGAAGGAAATCTTCCATCATAGCCAATCTCTCTGAAGAGGTAGACGAAGAGGACTCAACTTGTAAATAAAGTAGTTGTACATATAATTTTAGACACCCTGTAAAAAAAAACCCATTTTTCATTTTTGTAAATATTATGGACAAAATAGCCCAATGTTGTCTGATTGACATCGGTTCGGGCCCAAGCATAATGTCGAAAATTATTATGGAAGAGCTAGGCTTGTATTGTACAAATGAAAATGACAGAATCATGCTCTCTTATAATAGTTTGCAATAATTGACCATAGGTGATATTAAGGACATGACCTTGGTTTTGTGTTCACATCCTGAAATAAGGACAACCCTTAATATTCAGGTAATTGCCATGCCAATGAGTAATTGTTCAATCATCTTAGGAAGAGACTGGAAATCCTTGACAAGTGGATAACTCTCACTCGATGGGACACACTTATCCATTCCTCAGAATGGGAAGAACATCATAGTCCTAAGGGAGAAAATAATTTCACCTTATATAGAAAGCATCCCATAGCCTAACATAAATTATATGGAGGAGGACCTAGGAGTGTATTCCATCTTTGCAGATGAAGACAACACTACCTTGGAACAAATCGACCTAGAGGATGGGATGTGGCATATGCACTTTTATGGTTCATGATCCAATGAAGGAAATGGAGATGGCATTATCTTGTACCCTCCTATAGGAAATATTCACAACTTTTCCTATAGGTTAGAGGTTTCTTGCACTAACAACGTCACCGAATTTGAAGCATTACTGCTAGGCATTGAAAATTATTATAATTTAGGTTGTGGTCACCTTACAGTTTTTTGGGACTCTAAACTGGTTGTAAACCTTGTATGCAAGATATATTATCCTAGAAAAAGGTTAATGAAAAACTATAAACAAACTATTTGGGTGCTTATTTCGAACTTGCTATCATTCAACATCACTCATGTTAAAAGGGAATTGAACTCAATAGCTAATAGGTTAGCTGTTTTTGCAGCCTCTCCTACTCGACAACTGCTGCCACAAAGATTTGATTGCACTTTTCAATCCTTGTATTGTCCTGATATCCCTGACAATGTAGAGTCATGGAAGGTCTTCCCTAGTGATGAGAGCATCTATGCTTTCATAAAAAATGAAACTTATAATCCAAAGGAGATTATATCCATGAAAGACAACAAAATTTTGAAAGGCTTGACTCCTCTAGAAAGTTCATTTTCATCAAGTGATGTGGAAAAAAAAGAAAAGCATCAAGAAGAGGAGTCGAAAAGGAAAGTGGGTGAAACCATTTCCTTGAACATTGGGACACACGATTGTCCAAAGAACGTTAATATAGGTTCCCAATGTTTTGATGAAGAAAAATTGAAGTTCACTAAGTTACTTCATGAATTTCAATATGTTTTTTCTTGGTCTTATGAGGATATTCATGGTTTTTATCCTTCTCTTATACGACATGTCATTCCTATCAAGGAAGGCATAAAACCGGTTAGGAAAAAAAAAATCCATTAACCTTGCACTTGAAGCAACCATTCACAAGGAGTTGGAAAAACTCTTGAAGGCTGGGATAATTTTCTCTATTAAGTATTCTGAGTGGGTTTCCAATTTGGTTCCCGTTCGGAAAAAAAATGGTCGAATTAGACTATGCATTGATTTTCGTGCATTGAATAGAGCTAGCATAAAATACCATTTTCCTCTCCCTAATATGGAAATGATTTTGCAACAAGTTGTAGGGTCACAGATGATGTCCTTGACGGTTTTCTTGTTATAATTAGATCAAGGTAAAAAGGACAGATAAATATAAAACCATTTTTATTACACGTTGGGGCACTTTATCTTATGAACGTATTCCTTTTGGATTATATAATGTAGGTTCCACTTTCCAAAGAGATATGAAAATAGATTTTGATGATCTAATCAACAAAGTTATTTGGGTTTATCTTGAAAGGTTCTCATGTGCTGTAGGAAATCTGACATTTCTTTAAATCTTTCTAAAGCTATCTTCGGTGTTACCAAGGGAAAGATCCTTGGGAACATTGTCTCTGATTCAAGAAAAAACATAGATCTTGAAAGGATTTCTGCTATCCTAAACCTTCCTGCCCCTACTTCCAAAAAGTGGGTTCAAGCCTTTATGGGTATTATCAACTTTGTCTATAGGTTTGTTCTTGATTTTGATGTAATGGTCAAACCAATTCACAATATTATTAAGAAAGATCGCTCCTTTTCTTGTACTGATGACGTCGAAAATTCTTTCCTAAGGATTAAGAAGGAAATTAGTTCCGCACCAGTTTTGGCGAAGCCAGATTTTGAAAAAGAATTTATTATATATACTAATGCCATAGAGGAAGAAGTCTCTACTATCCTCATATAGCGTGATGACCATGTTAATGAAAAACCAGTAGCTTACATGAGTCAAATCTTTTCAGATGATGAATTTAAATACTCTTATATTGAAAAACATGCTTTCTCTCTTGTTAAGGCTGTTGAAAAAATTCCGCCACTTTATCTTAGGTAAGCACATGCTGGTAAAAGTGCCTTTACCTGCTGTCAAGTTTTTTCTCTCACAGACTTATCTTTCAGAGAAGATTGCACATTGTCTTGCCAAGATATAGGAGCATGATTTAACTATCATGAATTTTAAAACCATTAAGGGATGTTACTTATCCCTTCACTTAACTCAACATGTAGAAGCAAGTGAAGAAATTGATGAACAAGATAGCTCTCTGTCAACACTGTTTTACATTGATAGTCAAACCCTTCTTGTAGCTAAACATCCTTGGTACAAAGATCTAGTGTATTACCTGCAAAATCATAGGTGTCCAAATAATTTATATACTCATCAAAGAAGAAGGCTCCATCTTGAATCTTCCAGATATGTCATTTTAGGAGACTTTTGTTTAGGAGATATGTTGATGGTATGTTACTTCATTGTGTGAATAATGAGGAAGCACATAAATTGTTACAAGAGACTCATGGATATTTACATGTTGTTATTCATGTAGGAGGCCACTTTTTTGCTAAAACCATTGCTTTTAAAATTATCAGGAAAGGGTATTATTGGCCTTCAATTTTTCTTGATTCTTATAATTTTTCAAGATCTTGTGACAAGTGCCAGAAGTTCGATGGGAAATAACATATTTCTGCCATGCCTTTACAACCTGTCCTCCCTGAATTTCCTTTTTCAAAATGGGGTATGGAATTTATTGGTCCTATTAATCCTCCATATTCAGTAGGGAAAGTTTTTATCTTGACAACCATAGAATATTTTACAAAATGGACTAAGGCTGTCCCACTTAAGCATTCCCAGGATGAGCATGTGATTTCTTTCCTTGAGACTAATATTTTTTCTAGATTTGGTCTTCCTTTGGAAATAATTACAGAAAATGGTTCCGGTTTTATTTCTTCTAAGATGACTTGGTTTCTATCTAAACTGGGGGTTAAACATTTTACCTCATCAACTTACTACCCCCAAGGAAATGGGCAAGCTGAATCTACAAACAAAAATATGGTTAGAATTATCAAGAGGCTCATTGAAGATAAGCCTCGTCAATGGAACACTCTCCTCACTTATGCCTTGTGGGAAGATCGCACTACCACCAAGGTGAGAACTGGTTGCACTCCTTTCCAACTTGTTTATGGTCAAGAAGATATTCTGCCTACCGAGATGGAACTTTCTTCTCTAAGGCTGATTCTACAGGTTGAAGAATTAAATTCTTCCAATATCTCTCAAAGAATGAATGCACTCTTGGATTTAGAGGAACAAAGGACGTTTTCCTTGGATAACATAAAGAGAAGACAACAAATTGTTAAAATATATTTCAATAAAAGTGAAAAATCTGTCAAATTTAAGGTTAATGAGAAGGTCTTGATGTGGGATTCAACTCATGCTGATAGAGGAAGGTATTCAAAGTTCCAAAAGTTATGGCTGGGTCCTTTTAAGATCACTTTTGTCCTGGGTGAAAACTCTTATATCCTAAAGGACTTGGAAGAACAATTATTTTCCTATAGCACAAACAATTCCCACTTAAAACACTATGTGGAACCAACTTGAAATTTTAAATTCTGTATGGAATTTTTTTTGTATTATAGTTTTGTTTTATTGCTTTGATTTTACTTTGTTCTTATTTCTTTCTGTTTTTTAATAACTGTTGTTTATTTTCTTTTATTGACTTCTTTTCTTGTCAAAAATAAAAATGTTGGATCATTTTTGCCACAACGACACTATTCTGCAAGTATTGTTAATCAATAACAATCAAGTTACACAATTGTCATGATGTTTCCCCTTGAAGACATCATTGAAATTGCTATATGCTCCAACAGTTGTTAGATTGATATTTGTTTTTTCATCCCTATTTATGCTTTCCTTTTCTTCCCTCCGCTCCAAGATTCAAAAGAGAACACCAAAAAATGTTTATCCTTGAAGAAAAGAATTATTTCACTATGATTAACCAAATGATTATGCATATAGGGATAATCCCCCTCATACTTAACACTTTCCATGAGTTATTCCCAAAATCCCAAACCATTTTTTCCCTTAAATCACCCACTTCCCCCTATTGCATAATCATTTTGATGTCTATTTCCTTGATCTAATGTTCACCTGGTCTTCGAAACCAAAAAATCTGAGTTCTTAATCTGTTGGAAACAGATTTCCCTGTGGTTGTTAATGCTTAAAATCACAACGATGAATATTTCTCTCAAATGATTGCCAAGATCTATTATTTATTTATAATAATAATAATCAACTAGTAGGTGGGACCCCTTTGTAGATTAGTGGCTCTATGATGGATGCGTTGCACTCATATTTTGGTTTGTTGTTTTAATAATTCCATCATAGTCTTCTACAGTTGATGATTCAAGTCATGGTTTTATTCGTCATGGCGACATAAGATAGTTGGTTGAATGTATTATTGTTATATGGTTTTGATGGTCACTTGCAAATTATGGCAGTATTATGGATAAAAGGATTATTCTTTACAGATGTTATGTTTATGCATTAAACATTGATTAAATATTTTATATATAATCTTATGCAAAAGGATGATATGGGAGCTTAAAAAAAAGGAAAAAACTATGAACAAGCCCTAAGGTTATATGTGGTGACAAAAGAAGGTGTATAAACCTTGTTTCTATACTTATGCATTTTTATTAAAGGATTATGTGTGTGACATATATGGTAACGTTATAGCATATGGTTGTTGTTAAAGTTTTGATATGATTTGGGGTGGCGCACTATGAAATGGATATTTGTTTGAATTAATGGTTGATGTTATGGTGTATGGGTTGGATTGTATGTTGAATTGAATAGGGTTGGGGAAAGAAGCAATGTTCATTTACTGCACGTCACTCAAACAACCCTCGAGCCCATCACCCTAGCCATAGTTGCATTTGGTTTTTCGGCTATGGTGGTTGTGCATGCTCCGCGATTTCTGGTTGTGAAAGGAAAATACAATCCAACTCTTGCCTCAAGAGAACTTTTCAGGTATGGTTCCTTTTTTTTCCATCCATGATGGTACCTCTATGTTATGGATCAATGTTTCGGCTCAAAATTGCACGAGGTCTATTTTTTTCTTAAGTTTTGAATGTGTATCAGTGTTGTGCTTATGGTTTCTTTTGTGAATACTATGGACTGTTGGTGTTTTAAAGAAAAGGAATGGATTTTTTTGTTGTGTGTAGCCTCTGCATTGGTTTATTTATTTAAAACATGCCAGTTAGCTTGGGGTTTTACTCTGATTCTCTGTGGAAAATTATGATAATGGTATAACAAGCTCTGAGTTTTGGTGCATGGATTTTACAACCAGTCTTGGTGTTGAATTCTTGTCACTCCTTTTCCTCTCGGTGGTTGGTATGTTTTGGTTGCAATGCAAACATGTTAACTGTTGGAGTGTTCTTGCTTCATTCTGGAATTACCTTTACTATCATTGTGGCTAGGAAGTATTGCACAGTAGGTTCTTGGGCATCACCCAAAATTTTAAGTGGAAGTTGTTTAGTTTTGGTTGGCCACGGGTTGCGTTCATGTTTTCTCTTCACAGTAATTTAAGCATTCACTTCCTCTCGTCTCTATTGGATTGGATGACTGTTATTTTTTGGGTAACCTTCAATGTCAATATTTTGGGTTAAATATTATAAACGTATGTGGTGAATTTGGAAAGAGAACGAGAACTCTATTTCTTCAAAGACTATTCCTTGATTATCTATTGTTACTTTTCTGTGATAAATTTTAAAAAAGGAAAGGCACGAGCTATCTCTGGATTTAAAGATCATCTCTTGATTGATCCATATCTTTCTACCTCTCTACAATAAAATAAAAGATACAAACTATATGTGTCACAAAGAATATCTCAAGTGGTCGAACTGTTTTCTCTTACTTCCATTGTTGTGTTAAACCCTAAACATGATCTCGTCAAGGTTTAAAATACACATGTGTATGCTCGGTTTTGTTCCTCCTCAAGCACGACTTGGTTCTATTCTCCTAAGGCACTATTTGGATCTGTCTTTTGTTGGGAATTTACTTTAAGGGAATTTTGTACATGTTTAATAACAAGAATCTCAGGATAAAAGTTACATGATTAAATGTTATTTTCGAATCAAGTCTTGGGTTGATTATATATATAAATGTTTGTGTGTGATTAAATCGGGGCCCGATTATGAGTTTTAATTCCAATGGATTGCGTCAAACAATGTTGGAAAGTCGAAAGTTGGTGGTAAATACTGGGCATGTTCTTATTTGATTTTAAGAAATAAATAATTGGATATGGATGGTTGGAATCACTATGTATATTTCTATTTGGTTTTACAAGGGAAATGGGTTACCATTGGAACATGAAAGGTTGTGGCTCGAAGGGTTATAATTATGGAATTGGCAATGATGTTATTATGTTGTTGGATAAATATTGTATAGATGCAAAGACTGCTATAATTGAAGTATTCTGGGAATATAAATTGTCTTTTATTTGAAGTCAACAAGCAGGCTGTCTATAAATAGGAGACAATTAAATGATTTTGGTTTTAAAGTGGATTCTTATTGGATTATGGGTTTGAACAGAGTTATGGTTGTTGTTTGATTTAATTTATTTTTTATGAACAATATCTGTATTATTCCCTCTCATACTATCACTTTTTCACTCATTATAACCCCCTCATGATCCCAATTTCATTTTTACACACCTTGTTCTATAAAATAAATTAAAAACTCTGTATTGAAGTGGAAAAAGATATGACACCGAAATAGGTGGAAATTGATATATTTTGGTATTGATAGCATAGTTATTTAATTAATGAATTGTTGAGCAATACTCATTTTTTTATTCCCTGTCATGTTACCACTTTTTCGCTCATTACAATCCCTCCATATGTCCCATGAACCCTATTTCACCCCCTGTTCACATGGAAATTATTAAATATTTGTTTATGGATTGAATTGCATGGGTCTTATGTCAATTTTTGAGCCAAACGTTGTTTCATATAAATAGAATGTCATGTATGGTCTTTTAAAGGATAATTACTAATGAATTTCTACATATAGGATGATTTTCTTCAACAGAGGAAGTCATGGAAGAAACAATAGAGGAAGAGGTAATTGGAACAGTGGGCCTAGAAGGCCTATATTCTCAATTCATTTTGATGTTGACCACCAGGAGTTGAACCTGTTGTTTCAAGCTAGGTTCTTCAACTAGATTGGAAAAGGGATAGTTCAACCCCGACCAGAGAGGCCTCCCTTCTAGCCTCAAAATATCCCTAGTATTCATGTGCCTCCTCATGTATCCATGCAACCATAAGTTCCTTAAAATGATGGATGGCAGGATATTGTCAATCCGACAGCCTCCCACCATCGTGGCTAGCCCAAATTGTCATTTTGTCCACCTCCTCCACCTGTAAATCCTAATTTTCAAATTTCCCCTATACATTCACCTGTTCAGTCTTCATGCTAAAAAACGACTTAAAACTGATGTTCCACATGTACAAGATAAAGGTAAAGTTGTTGCCTCCCCTTCATCTCCTTCAAACGACTCATCAAAATCAATGTCCTTCCATATGCATCTGAAGGACGATTTCTCCCATGTTATTAGTGAGATTAAGCCTCAAGGTTCGAATCAACCTAAGGCCAATTCTGGGAAGTCCAAAGGGGACAAAAGTGATAGAAGAAGGATTGCCTCTCAATGTGGCAAACATGGTTTTTAATTTATGTTTTTATGATTGAGTTTTTGAAGACAGTGGTCTACAAATTTTTTTGGACAACACACTATTTTTTTGGGATAATGTGGTTATTTACATGTTTTGGATATGATTTGAATTATTTATGATATTTAATATTCAAATTTTGGAAATATTTATGGGAGCTACAAGGAGGCATGTGTTTAAATGATTATCTAATTGTGTTTATCTTTTGTAAAGAATAAAAGAAGGGAGTCACAAGGGGTCCCACCTACTTAGTTATTATTAAATAAAGACCCTTAACTATCATTATTATTATTACTTCCCCTAAACTAAAATTAGTTAAATTTATTTAACTAAACTAAATGAAGTAGTTGAACCACTCCAACTGATTTGGAATGCATAAAAGCCAAATGAGAAGGAAGAAAAAGGTGAGAATAGAAGGAGAAAGAAATACTAAGGTTTTCTCTTTTGTTTTCATGAGATAGTTCAGTTTTCATTCATTCTTGAGTTCATTAAATGTCTAATTCTCTTTTTGACAGGAGGGTCCTATTGTAGACAACAAGGTTCAAAGCTAAACCATATTATTCAGATACTTGTTTTAGAGGTGTTGATCTATCTTTGATAGTCTGCATATACTTGTCTATTTATGGATTGAGTTTCATAGCTGATAAAGGATATTGTGCAGAGTCAAATTGGCAATAGTCTGTGGCAAGGTGATCCATATTTTAAAGTTTAGTTTTTACTTCTTGTCAGATTCCTTTTGTATGGTTTTCATCAGGGACATCTAAATTATACTTTGGTCCATGCCCTCACAAGGACTTTGTAAAGAGAAAGATATTTTTGATTTCTTGTAATGAAATAATGCAGATTGCTATTCTATCTCATTTGTGTGTATATATGACTTGGTTACTTTTGGTTTTGATCTCCACATTTACTTTCTATAATCTGTATATTTCAGAAAATTATATAAAAATTTCATATTTTGCAATAATCTTTTCATTTAAAAAATCAGCCTAAGCCCTTCTAATTAATACATGTGGATTAGGAAATACTTTTTGAGGCTATAAAACATAGGGTGGTATTCCCGACTATCTTGTCTTATCTAGGGAGGATTAAAAAATGCTTGAGTAAGATAAATCATATATTTTCCTCAACACACATTTAAACGCCTAAAAAAAGAACTGAGCTTCTTCATCCCAACAAAATGGAACTCGTTTTTTCAAGAGACCCGTGAACCCTTTAGTAATCGTTGCATAGTTAGCAACGAAACGTCGAAGAAAATTGGCTTTCCCCTGTAGACTCTAAAGTTGGGGAATTGTGCGTGGGAGAGGCAATTGAACTATTTCCTCAACCTTCAAAGGATTGACCATGATCCCTCTAGTTGACATGATAAAACCTAACAAGTGTCCCGATGCCACACAAAAACTACACTTGTTGGGATTTAGGAAAATATAATAGTAGTGACACCTCTCAAAGATTAGTTGTAAATGGGAGGGATGATCGTATCTCTTACGATAATGTGATGCCAGATCATCGATATATGCCTTGAATATGTGTTTGAGGTCATGGAAAGAAAATGACATGGATCGTTGAAAGGTGGCTCCAACATTCTTAAGGACAAAAGGAATTTTTCTATACACGAATGTACCATGAGGAAAAATAAAAGTCATTTTATGTTGGTCCTTGGGCTTGATCTGAATTTGATTTTACCTGAAAAAACAGTCCATGAAAGAAAATACCTCACAACCTGCAAATTCATCAACACTCTGGTCAATAAATGGGGTTGGAAATTGTGTTTTGGGCAATATTTGTTATGGTCATGAAAGTATATACATACGTGGATTGTACCTTTCTTCTTATTGACAGGAATAGGGTTCAATACACATTCCTTCAATTGCATAGGGTAGATGAAACTAGCTTTGATGATTTTATCTACTTCAACCTTTATCTCCCCCGCTTTGATAGGATTGACCGGGTGAATATTTTTTCGGACAAGATTAACATTAGGATAAGTTGTGATTTAGTGTTAAAAAATACATGTATCAATGCTTGGAATATCCCCATAAGACCAGGAAAAAACATCGCGCAATTATTTAAACAATTCAATGTAGATTTGAATCTCTTCGGGAGAAGAATCTACTCCAACAAAGACATTTCCACGATGCCAAGGGTTTTGGAGATGTCGATAGGAATAATTTTAGATATACTTTCCATGTTTCCCTTGGAATATATTCCATGCGTAGATAGAGGGTTAATAGGAAAAGGGGCATCTCCATTCATGGTCCTAACCAACTCTCCTTCTTCTATTCTCTTGAGCTCAGGTAAGAAATACAATCCATCATGAAGATCATCCCAAGATCTGTCTAGCCTATTCATTGCCTCTAAGATCACCTCATTATACGAAAAGACTAAGTCCAAAGGGTCATAGGCGGCGAGAGAGTATTGAGCCCAAATAGGCTCAAGAACAGGTTCTATCTCCTATGAGGGAGCTTGATCAGGGTTGGTTGAGGCTTGCTAGAAAATATTGTATGAAAACTTAGCAAAGGATAAGGGAATGGACATTCCAAGGTTCTCTACCCCTTCCATAGAAGTCGATGTCGAAGGTAAATTATATGGGTCATTAAGGTAAGTCATTCTAAAAGACTCAACTTGAAATATTGCAGCCTTCACATGGTCGGGGACAACTAAAATAAGCTTAACATCATTGGCAGGAGACATATAATCAAAATTTCCCATTAAATATGGGAACATTCAAGAAACTAAGTTGATATTACCTAGTTGGGGGTTATCAATCATCGGGACTGTGGATGCCCCCAATGAAGGGTTAGGAAAACAAAAGAATAACTGATCAATGGTTATGATCCAAACTTCGTGAGGAAAACATAAGACCCGAAACACAATGGATACAACTTTTGTCATGGTGTAGGTCCAACTCTTCCCTAAGAAAATATTGTAGTCGAGAGGTGAATTGACTACTTCTACTTCAACTCACACTGTTTTTCCCTTCAACTGCATGTGGAAAGAGGGAATTATTCCATGTGGTCTGAAAGATTAACTATCAAATGTAGTTAGCAACGTGGGAGATGGAGACAACTCAAGTTGGCCAATCTCCTTCCAACATGCCAATGACATCACGCAAGTCGAGGAACCCTCATCAACCATTGTATGGAAAATGTTCCATGTCAATGATTTCATGGAATATGCCACTATTATATGAAAAGCGACATGGTGAGGAAGACGAGGTTTATGGCCAATAGGGTCAAAAACAATCATTCCTGAGTTAGTGGTCTCGACCACTCCCAAGGTGAACAACAAGGGTTAGTTAAGATAGTAGGATGTTGTTGTGCCAATGTCTTCTCGGATTCCTCAAGCCGAGAGAATTGATGAGTCAGATGGTCGTCCATGCAAAGATTACGCATAAATTTCACCTTTATCTTTTCATTTTTTCCTTTGCTAGCATTATTTTCGTCCTTCTTATCCTCTTTACCCTTTTTTTTTAGGTTTCTTCTTTCCCTCGGTTTGTTTTTTACCCTTGGGATTTTTCGATTGCACACTTTGTACATCCGACGTTTGGATTACGAAGGAAAATGAACTAGGAATTTGGTTGGACACAACCTATTGAATCGATAACTGTTGTAATTGATTAGAAAACTAATCTGTGGAATTCCTCTTTGTTGAGCTTACTATGTCGTCGGTGTGAGGCCCATACTTCTGTTTTTTCTTGTCAAACATCGAGCATGGTGAATTGGGTAGAATCTCTTATAGCATACCAGATTGAGAGAAAATCATATCTAGTTGCTGGGATATCATGATAGCCTCTTCTTCGGAAAAAACTCTGGATGACACGACGTCTTTGGATACACAAGTTACCAAGGAATTTAGGAACCACTTGAGAAAAAATGTGGTAGGGACCTTAACTTTGATCAAACTCTTTCGACATTGCCATTATCAGATGTGATCTGAGATATGGTCAACTTTCGTCTGCTCAAAGTTTTCTAGCAACTTGGTGCCGACATCATATCTTACTGGTAGTTGGAAATGGTTCAAGAAAACCATAGATAGGTTATTAAAGTAAGCATACTTTGAGTTATCGAGTTCGATATACCATTTCACGACACCCCCTATAAGAGTGCATTGAAACAAACACAACTGAACGAAATCATCCGTTAATGAGTTGGATGAGTACCATAAGTGAAAATTTGTGAAATGATTACCTGGATATTCACCAGGATTTCGTTCAAACTTAGGGATGTCTAAAGGAAACTTAGATGACATGGGGGGCCAATGCGGATCATGATAGATCGGGTTGTTTAAAATTATCGACAAGTTTGAAAAATGCAAAGTTTCCAGAAAATGTAGTCTTAGTTGTGGTGTATTTACATGAAAAGAGGAGTCTGGATTTTGGTTGGCACCAGGTTGCCAGGAAACATTTGAATGTTGGCCAACGTTTTGGTATATACCATGGTGGCCCTGTCTAGTAAAAGGGAATTGCGTTTGATTTTGCATCGTCGATTGATTTTCGAAGTTGGATGACATTCCTTGTGCATGGATTTATCCTTGTAAAGTGTTCCAAGGACCTTGGTTGGGGATTCCCCTAGATGACCCTCCTGGCATAGG
>SNQJ01S0211369.1:0-13064 GCA_010110895.2 Picea sitchensis | reverse complement strand
CTGACGAAGGCGCTCACTAGGAGAAAATTCGAATATCATAGAGACAGGATTGGGGTGAAGGATAATCCCTTTCTTGTTGAGAGGGAGTGTTGAAAAGTCAACAAGAAACATGTGTCTATTTTATTTTTCCCTTAAATAAATTAGACAATAAATATGAATCTATTATTTCATTCATAACTGAGTGAGTTGGATTTATAACAGAATCATAAGTGTAGTTAAGTGAGTTAATATTAGTTGTACTAGTTGTAACTAAACATGCACTAGTGAGATTTCAGTTTTATCAGTGAACTCACATGCAACTGAAGATTCACCACGGTTAACTACATGCATGTCAGATCCAGTGGAGACCTAGTTGAGATAACAGGTGAAAGGGGCAGTTTGGCTATCAGTTGTGATTTGATCACACATGTAGTGAATATGCTTATGAGCATTTGAAAACTAGGCAATTGCATTCGATCATTGTGAGAATTCGAATTGCAGAGATTGTGCAGAGGAGGCAAGCTATTTGGACACAGGAATTGGCACATGTATTTGTTGATTTGTGTATGACAGTGTGAAACGATTGTATTGTACTAAGAGGTCTTGGATTAGATTTTTGTATGAAGATTGTTTCATAATTCATGATATACATAATATATGATAGTGGGGTTTTTAGCTTTATGCTTTCCCGGTAAAACTTCTGTGTTATGTGTTATTGATATTTCACTTTGTGATTGTGGTTGTGATCGTGGTTTAATTTTCCACAAGAATAACAGTAGAAGTGATTCTGTATTTAACAGTGGCGTAATTGTTAGATCAGGAGAATCGCAAGAAATACTTAATTTGTATTGAAATTTCTACAATCATAACATAACTAGTTAGTTAAGAAAAACACACCTCCTTGCGACTCCCTTCATCATATTCACATTTGACAATTTAGTTCATGATATTTGAAATTATTTTCAAAAAAATAGTACTCATATATCCAAAATAAATCATGTTGTCCAAAAATTCTTTAAGTCAACAGTCATCAACAATAAATAAAATAAAAATTCAAAAGGCATATTTCCCACTCTGAGAAGCAATATTTCCTTGATTTTTGATGTCACCTTTTGATTTTCCTAAATTTTCCTTTGGCTGCACTGAGCCTTTAGGCCTAATCTCGTTGATCACATGGGAACAATCGTCCCTCAAATGCATCTGGGAAGACACGGATTTGTCAGATCTATTGGAGGGTGAGGAAGGGGAAGCAATGGATTTTCCTTTGTCAACGGTATGATGGGCCTCATTTTTCAACCTTTTGATAGCATGAGAGGATTGCATTGGTCAGTGAGCAGGGGAAGCTTGGACAATCTGGTTGTTAGATGGAGGAGCAAGCAAGGACAAATTGGGCCAGCCACAATGTTCAGAGACTGTCGGGTGGACAATCTCTTGCCATCCATCATTTTTAGGAACCTCGGGTTGCAATGAGACATGAGGGGGAAAAAGGATACCAGGGGATTGCGGAACTTGGAAGGGAGGCCTTTCAGGCCTAGGTTGGACCACTCCTTTCCCAATTCAATTGAAAAATCTGGCTTGAAACAACTGACCTAACGCTTGTGAGTCAGCATCAAAATGTATGGAGAACCTTGGCCTTCTTGGGCCTCGGTTCCAATTACCTCTCCCTCTGTTGCATCTTCCATGGCTACCTCAGTTGAAAAAACTCATTCCTGCATGCATGATTGATTAGAAAATAGTCTTTTAAATAACCATACATGAAAACTATTTAAAAATATGAAATAGATTTTGGCTCAGCAACGTATCAGACTCATGCAATCCAATCCATACAAATTGTTAAGCTATTTGTCAATGAGCATGGGGTGAATAAAGGGTTTTGGGATATGCGAGGTGTTTGTATTGAGCGAAACATGATATAATGAGGGGGGGAAAGAAAACAGTTACTGCTCAAAACAACAACAATCAACTGTAATCAGAACCAAAGAAAACATGCATTGTAATCAAACCAAGACAATGTAACTTCCAACTGCTTCAATACAAAGTTCTCCTTGACTGTAATCAATTTTAGAACAGGGAGTGAAAAATGAATGTGGGAAGGTGATGGGGTTGTAATTATAGAAAAGAGAAATAATGGTAGGGAAAGAGAGCGATTATTGTTCATAAAATTAATCAAGTGATCCATAAACCATTTTGTAAAAGGAAACACCTCAACCAAATGACCAGTGAGACCTAAAACAATTAATGTTTAAAGCTCAAACAATTATATGCATCAACTTGCTCATTGTAATCAAATATTTAACACAGTTCCATCAAACAAGACAACTTGCGTTCCACAACCACCTGTAGAGGAGGTCTACTTTTCTCATCTATCCATTTAACATTTAAGCATTTTCCACTCTACTGATCAACCACTGCCAACTATTTGAATCATCAAATGCAGACATAAATATCGTGCTCGATTTTGTCTTTCAACTCATTTAGTAATTAAACTGCAATGAGGTTATATTGTCACAACACCCGTGCCTATCACTATTAAAATGCATGATGTTTACTTAACATTCATAGTGGACAGTCAACACAATGATCCATATTTATCTTGCAAAGATCCTAGCTTGCTATTTAAACACGCGGATAACAATCACCACTTTAATTCACACTATGCTGTGAAATATACAACCATTCGACAAAATGCAATTGCATTTCTGTGACTATACATGTCCAATTTTTCTTTGACTCTTAAAAATTCAAAATGATGGGCTATACAAATAACACAACGAGGCAACAACAACATTCCCGACCTCATAATACAAATAATCGAAATGCAACAAATCCATGTTTAAAAAATCAGTGACTATCTCTAAGTGTACAACCAAAACAATATCCATAGCATACACAGTGGGAATCCATATCATAAACACCACGATGCAACATTCCCATTTGAAAATTTTAAACACACAGTCACAATATCATTAACTCAACCTATCTTGTCGAGTTATCAATCCACTACCAAGAGGCAGCAATAATATTTCTCGAATTAATCAAACTGCAACCAAACCACACTGTGTAAAAACTTGTGCACATTCTTGACGATGAAATCAAATAACCGTACATACATAGTAGATGGAAATTCCATAAGCACCCCGATTTCAAAAATCATTTGGCCATTAAAAACACACAATCACAGTAATCATTGATTCGTGCTTATAGGAACACCACTCATACCAATGCATCAAGCACGAAGCATCATTGTGCATTGATCAATTAAGAGAAGTGTTGGTTTATCAATTTAATAAACACAAGGAAAACAACTATGTATTTGATTTAACAACTCATTCCAATTAACCATGCTGAGCTTATCCACCCAATAATAATAATTGCAGTGACTAGATGCCAAAACCAACACCACTATCATATAATCAAATTTGGTCGAGCTGGTAATCAACTTTGTCGAAAATACATACCAATCTATAACAACCAATAGCAAACCCGACAGGCCACAACAATCTTCTCTATCAACCCTCAGACTCGAGGAGTTAAGGGTTTTCCCTGTGGCCAACACAGAGAGACTAAAGTCGAATCTTCTCAAGAAGAAATATAACCCACTATGTGACCATTATTAGTGACAATAACCCAATGCCCAAGTGAACAAAATGTAGTGACGCAAAGTGCTTCCAACCATTAAACCCCATAAAAGCCAAAGACTGGGTATGGTGATACGAATGCGCGAAGATAGCCATCCACTCAAGACCAAACAAAACCCTCCAAATAAACCAACAAGGATGATGGAGAGCCTTTATGGTTGCTAACACTCAGGATGACCAATAACATTGTGACTTCAACATTATTGCAAAGAAACCATCAACGCTTCATTCCAAAATCACAATTTTACACAGTTGCAATACTTAAGGAAAACATAACCCATACATTCGAGCCAATATCCATCATTTAAACAGAGAAGAATCATGGATGGATAAAAAATACATACCTATAATCCAAGCAGCTTAAACACAAGTTGGTCGAGCGGTTCCTCCCTGCTTGAAAATCATAGCATAACCAAAGAAGCAAAGTTAAACAATAACCCGACTAGGGTGGCAGCCAGTGGAAGGAGTAAGGGTGGCGTGAAGTAAATGCATGTCACCTCCACCCTCAGTCAATTAATTCATTAGTACATGCCAACAAGATTCCATTAACCCAATTAATTAAACCATGTATCGAAAACATCAACCATTAAAACCAATAACGTGACCCATATCAACTTATGCCATAACATAATCCCAATGCATATCAACTATATAACTCAATAAATCACATGGATTTAACTTAGTAGCTAGGATAACAACAATCCATTAAAAATCGATGCATGTAGTGTAGTATATAGCATGGTTTAGTTCCTTTCGTTTTCTCTTATATTCCTTTTTCCTTTTTCCAATTGCTTGTATATGTTACTGCTAACATGTTTATTGTGCAGGTCTCCTAGTAATAGATCCCAATAATAGATAGCAGTGATAACAACGATAACATAGGTCGTTGTAAAATAAAACTTGAGCCTATACAATCATAAAAACATAGAACATTCCTTCTCCATCGCCAATACACCAATATTATATCACCATGTAAGTAGTGTCGAATAGTAGCACAACATCAAAAAAAAGAACCAGACATGATCTCCAATCTACAAGGGGGTCTCACCTACTAGTATTATTTATCTTTTATAATAATAGGATTTAACAACACTTTGTGGGAAAAATTTTGTTGTGATTTTAATCGTCAACAAACTAGCGACTCCACAAGGAATGTTTTTTTCAACAGATTTAGAACTCAAAACTCATGGTTTTAGACCAAGAACAACAGGTCAAGAATATATAATCAGGAAGATTATGAAATAGGGGGGAGTGAGTAGATTTAATGGAAAGATAACCGAGAATTGGGAATAATTCATGAAAAGTGTTAATTATGAGGGGTTTTTACCACTGTATGCATAATCATTCGACCAGAATCTGTTGTTAACATTAAGGAGATTTTTTTTTAGACTTGCTCTTAAAATCTGAACGGATGAAGAATTGGCAAGAAGAAGCGGGATATAACCAATTCATTACAAGACAATAGTGGAAATATATAACAATTTCAAGGGTCCTTCAGACGAGACATCATAACAGTTGTGTAAGATTGATTTGTATTGACTAACAATGCTTTGCAGAAGTATCATTGTGGTAGAATTGATCCAACATCTTATCTTGACCAAATTAATTAAAAGACGATAGGAAACAAAATCACGATAGAAGTAAAAATGGAGAAATTAAAACAACAACAATAAAAGACAAAAATGAAGAAAACAACAAGAAAAGTTTTAACTTAGAAAGCCGAAGTCAAACTACTATAAGGAAGAAAAAGAAGCACAAAAATGAAAGCAGAGATAGGCTACTAGTATACAGAAAATCCAGATAGCATTAGAACTTTTCATGCTGTTCCCTCACAATACTTCAAGCAAGGGTTGTTAGCACTGTAGGAAAACAATTGCTTCTGTAAATTCTTTAAAATGTAAGAGATGGTGTCCAAGACAAAATAAATTTGGAAAGGACCCAACACTTGGAATTTTGATGTAATTATCAACCCCTTGACACACACAATTATATCATCAAGATAGAGATGGAGACTGGCCAATTCATTGAGATTCGTGTGAATAGGTATTTTAAAGGCGGTACTTGTATCAAGCAATCCATAAAACAAGCATTTGTAAGACATGGTACCCCTATTTGTGATAATAATGGTTTTGTGAGCATATTCCCTTTTCACCTTGATTTTCTTGCAACCCAAAAAACTGTCAAGTAAGGATCTTAACTATGACTCTACAACCTGCTCCAGAACCATTTCCATACTGATGGTAGGAAAATTATTTCTAATAATAGCTTGCCTGAAATTTCAAAAATTAATGCAATGTCTAATATGATCAGTGGTCTTCTAAATAGGTATCCAATTGGAAACCCATTCAGGGTGGACTGAAAAAATAATCCCAACCCTTAAGAATTTCTCCAACTCCCTTTGAAAATTTTCTTTAAATGCATATTTAATATATCTTTGTTCCTGCATAACGGGTTTCATGCCTTCCTTGATGGGAATAGCATTCTGTAAAAAACCAGGATCAAAACCACAAAGATCCTCATAAGGCCAGACAATTTTTTTTTGAAATCCACCAATTAGCTTGGAAAACTTCATTTCTTCCTTATTAGAACATTGGGTACTTATGTTAACATTCCTTGAAGATTTGAGTGCCCCAATGTCCAAGGATATGGTTTCACCCACCTTCATGCATAACTCCTCTTCTTTCTGTTTTTCTTTATTTCCTACATCACTCGATGAAAACAAAATCTCAAGAGGAGTCAAGCCCTCAAGAAACTTATTGTTTTCTATGGATATAATCTCCTAGGGATTAAGAGCTTCATCTTGAATGAAAGCACAAATTCTCTTATTGTTAGGGAGGGCCTGCCAAGATTCTACATTGTCAGGGATACATGGACGATATAGAGATTGAAAAGAACAATCAGGACTGTGAGGAAAAAGTTGTTGATTAGGGGAAGCTACAAACACATCTAACCGACTAGCCATTGAATTCAACTCCATATTAACATGAGTGATGTTGAAAGATATAATATTTGATATAAGATCCCAAACATTTTGGGAGTATCGTTCCATCAGCTTGTTGCTGGGAGAGAACATTTTACGTATCAAGTTCACAACAAGCTCAAAATATCCAAAAACTGAAAGGTGAACACAACCAGGATTAAGGGCATTTTCAATGCCTAATAATAAATCTTCGAACTTAGTGACATTGTTTGTACAAGCAAACTCTAACCTGTAAGAGAGATTATGAATTTTTCCTGCAGGGGAAAACAAGATAATTCCAACCCCATTACCTTCATTAGAGTGTGAACCATCAAAGTTCATATGCCACATATCATCATCTAAATCGATTCTTTCCAAAGGAATATTATCCTCTTCAGCAAATATGGAATACAATCCTAGGTCCTCTTCGATATAGTTTACGCTAGATTGCGGAACACTCTCTATATAGGGTGAAATTCTTCCCTCTCTAAGGAATATAATGTTCTTACCATTCTAAGGAATGGATAAATGTGTCCCATAGAGTGAGAGGCATCCACCTGTTAAGGCTTTCCAATATCTTCCCAAGATAATTGAGTAATTTCTCACAGGCATATCAATTACCTGAATGCTGAGGGTTGTCCTTATCTCAGGATGAGCGCATAAAACCAAGGTCACATCCTTAATCTCACCTATGGTTGTTTTTTATAGACTATTATAGGAGAGCATGCTTCTAGCATTTTCATTTGTACAAGACAAGCCTATCTCTTCCATAATAATCTTCAACATCACACTTGGTCTCAAACCACCATCAATGAGGCAACAATGAGAAATCTTATCCATAATCTTTACAAAAATATAAAAGGGGGGATTTTTATAGGGTATATAAATTTATGTACACCTACTTTATTTACAGAATAATCCTCTTCGTTTACCTATTTGGAAAAAATGGCTACAACATAATCTTTTCCTTCCATGAATTGTTTTAGATGCATCTGTTGTTCAGGGATGACAACCATGTCTAGAAGGGTTGCATCTACTTTGATGTTTTCCAACTGATTCGAGATATTGTATTTGGAAGAGGGAAGAGGAGGAGTGATTCCTTGACTCTCAGGAACCTTAGGAACCCGGAGGTTAGTAGCAGTTGAGGATGAGCTCGGGCTAGAATAACTGCGGGGAGAATCAAATTTACCCTTGGGAGCATAAGCTTTGTTCCTAGTATTGATGACCATGACATCTTATGTCTCTACAAAATCTAGGACAAGAATAGTAGCTTCTGGTATTTTACCAAAGATCCTATCTCTATCACTCTCTTTACCTCACATGTGGTTTCCTCATGGTGTTCCTCACAAAAGTTACACCAACTTCGAGGCAAGATATCTTTGGGCTGAAAATTGTTTTCAACCGGATTTCTAAAGGTGGGTGCAGAATAGGATGAAGCTCTAGGGGTGAGAGGAGAGAGAGTTCCTTTCCACTCATACGCTATCATACAGTTGTTCATATCTTACACTAGTTGTAAAAGGGTGGACATGTATGCCTGTTTAACTGATTCTCCTCGGGGAAGGCAAGTTATTTCAAGTTGTTCTTCATACTTTGAAGAAGCATGCAGAGAAGAACTGATATTATCAATGGATTTTTCCCCGAGCCTATGAAAGTAGGGGGAAGGAAATCCATTGTAGTAATGCATGAAAGCATCTTGGTTCTGAGGGTGAATGCGTTCGGGGATTTGATTGTATAACTTGGTGAAACACAAGTTGAAGGACTTGATGGTCTCACCATCCTTATAAGTAACGTTATTATACTCCTGTAACTTCTCGGTTCGGCTTTTAGATTTCCCATAATTGGATCAGAACCAATATATTAAATCCTCCCAAGTAGATAGAATCTTAGGAGGAAGGTCAAAGAAATCGGTCGCATCCTTTCCTTCCAAGGAATTGATGAATAAGTGCATGCAAGTGTCATTGTCATTGTCCCCTATGTTCTGATAAGCATTAGAAAATGCCACCAGGTGTTCATTTGTAGTGATAGTGTTATTTCCTAAAAACCTAGGAAGTTTCTCTTTAAATTTAGGAAGTGGACGAGTAGAAGGTTCTAGGTTAAGAGGAGAGGACACATGCCACAGTGTGGTTGTGGCGTCTTCTTCAAACTAAAAAATCCCATACTTTTTAATGACTTTGGTGGGATTTGTGGTATATTGGACAGGGATATGGCGGCTATATAAGCTACCAATCACCAATGACGATGAATATTGAGGCGATGTAGAAATTCCTATGCCACCAAAGCCACCACTAGATGCAATCTTGTGGATGATAGATGAGGGAACCAGATGAATCAGATAAATTTATCCTTACAACACTTTGTTGGGCAGATAACACAACATTTCTTATTCCTATTTCAGAAATAGGATTTATTTCAAGAGACAAGCCTCTTCTTCTTCTAGAAGCACGAGAATCTAAGGACATGAAAGAAAGGCTAAACTTGAATAAACAAAAGGGTCACTACTGATTTCTAGGTTGTCTATGTCTAGATTCCATTTTTTCTTGAGCACTAATATCTCATTCAATTGCTGCCCAAGAACGGTTAAGCTCAACATGGGTATTGGCAATGTCTAAGATGGTACTAAACATATTCAAAGAAATGCTGGTATAATCTTGAAGATCGGGCTCAATATTGGGCTACCTTGCAACAAGAATAATCATTAAGAATAAAATATTCAAATAATCAAAATCAGAAAAAAAATAAAATGTATCGATGGAAATCGAGTATAAAAATTAACCAGAGAGATATTGAACATCTCCCCAGTATGTTCACCAAATAAATGTTGAAGAAAAGATATGAAATGATCTTACTAGAGCATTTTCAAATTATGCTTGGCTAAATAAAAATAGATGGGAATGTTACCTTATTTTTATAGCCAACAAAAATAACATCCTAACTCGCAAGTATTAATTACGAGTGCTTAGGCTAGTCTTTTATCAATAAAAAACTTGCTGAAAAATTATTTTTTATGTGATTTTTTGAATATAACAGTTGCTGAAATAAATGTAAAGACAAAAGTAAAGACACCAAGATGATAATCAAGACATATGAGACATAAATAAATCCTTTATTTCATCCCAATTCACCAAAGAGTCATTCTTTTACAAAAATTCATGCAGAAATTTAGGACCAAAGTCAAACTTAGACATCCCCGATGGAACATACAAAAGGATCTCTGACAAAAAATAAAAAACTGAACTTTAAAAGCTGGATCAACTTGCCATAGATTGATTCCCACTCAACTTTGCACAATATCCTTTGTCATACATGAAAACTAATTCACAAACAGACAAGTCTACACAGACTATCAAATATAGATCAACACCTCTGAAAAACAAGTGTCTAAATGATGTAATTCAACCCCGAATCTTGTTGTCTACAACAAGACCCTTCTATCATAAAAATAATTAGGCTTGTGATAAATTAAGGAATGAATGAAAAATGAACTATCTCAGCATAAAATCAAAGAGAAAACATTAGTATGCTTCTCCTTCTATCTTCCTTTATTCCTCCCTTTCCTCTTGCCTTTAAGCAAATCAGAATTGGTTGAGGTAGTTGAACCACCTCATTAGTTAAGTTAACTAAATATTCAACCAAATTTTTAGTTAAGGGGGAAAAACAATAATCATAATAAGGGTTATAATAAATAATAACTAGTAGGTGGGACCCCTTGTGACTCCCTTTAGCTCATAAAAATCATAGCATAACTAGTTAGTTAAGAAAAACACACCTCCTTGTGACTCCCTTCATCATATTCACATTTGGCAATTTAATTCATGATATTTGAAATTATTTTCAAAACAATATTACTCATTGCTGGCCCTTGACCAAGTTTTTAGGACCCTTGGTCATTTTTGACCATTTTGGAACTTCGACAGGCTGTCAAAGGTGGAGTGCAAGTCGAAGCAGAGATCGCGGGATATCGGCCCCTTTTTAGGGACTTTGGGGTTTTGGGCTTATGTAATGGGTATGGGGATGTCGGCCCATGGGTTTACCCATGCTTAGGCCTATTTTTTAGTGAATAAATAGAAGACTAGGTGATGTAAGAAGTAGTGACTAGTCAGTGTGAGTCATTGTTGTTAAGTGAAAAAGTAGATATGTGTGATTTGGCTTTGTGCACACTGTGTGAGACTTGCAAGGCTAAGTGAAAGCGACTGTAAAAGACTGTGTATGTATCTGTGCCTAGATTTACTCGGGGAAGAAGGATCTGGTGAGGTGTGTGGGTCTCCTATCCTCTGTGGAGTTGATTTGGAGGCTTTGTGCATGTAAGAAGATTGAAAGAAGATAATAAAGAAGATGAAGAGTTGGTGGACGTAGCCCTAGGGAGGGGGTGAACCACGTATATCTTGTGTTATGAATGCTTTGTTATTTATGATTTCTCTCTTGTTTATGTGATTCAATGCTTAGTGCACTGTTAGATGATATATGAATCTGATATGACAACCTAGTGTTGAATAATGTGAATGAATGCTAGATCTAATCTCTGTTGGTATTCTTAGTGTTTGAATCCATTGGATCTGTGTGAATGCTACGTTGATTGTTTCTTAGGGTTTAGTTGCGTTGTGAACTAAGGTTGAATATTAATGAACTGTAACTACTAAGTGGTATGTTAAGGTGTTACAATCACATATATGTTTCCCATATAAGGTTGCAAACATCTGAGTCCTGCAACCACCCCTGCCTCTACCTTGGGTGAGACTTCATCTTCTTCGCAGGTGTTTCCGAAAGGGTCGGTAGTTAGGTTTTTTTCGGTGCGTTGTTGTAGTGTTGAACCCCGGGTCTGCCCCTATGCCAACAAATGGTTCCGTTGCTGGGACTTGAAACTTTGATTGTTGGGAACTGAGGAAGAATAAGCTATGTGCAAAGATCTGACCTGAAACTGTGATTGCTGGGAACTGAGGAAGAAGAAGATCTATGCGAAAATATGACCTGCAACTATGAAATCTCCATGCATAGATCTGTTGCCCTGGTGCCCAGTACTCTACTTGGATTGTGAAGATCTGTGCTAAGAAGAGAAGTCTGATCTGAAGAAAAGAGGTAAGATCTTGAAGCTTTGTGCTCTGAGAAAGGTAAGAATAGTGAGAAATTTTGATTGAAAAGGTAATATAAGTAGAAATTCTTGTTTCAAAAATATCGATATAGGTATGTTTGATAAATTTTTTCCTAGCTTGAAAACTAGGGCATAGCTAGAAGAAAGAAGATTCGATACGAGTAGATATGATAAGAATAGTGAAATATATGTTATTCCTCTGCATAGAAATAATGTTTGGACTAACAAATGGATGCAGGATCCTAGAAATAATTTTTTGCAGGTTAGCTACCATGATCCTAGTGCACAGTACAGGAAATGATGGGGATCATTTAAGAGGAAGAGAGGATTAACTCTTTGTTACAAATGAAGAAGACCGTGACATATTGCTAAGGAATGCCCTGGTAGAAGACCCATTTGTATTTGTTGTAAATCTATGGATCATGAATCTATGGATTGCCCTATAATGATTGCTAAGGTTGAAAGAATGAATATGAAACAAGAAAACACTGAGGAAAGTAAAGAAACTAAGATCATGGAAGAACCCCAGAAAGAATCAGAAACTGTACTATTGCAAATGAAAGAAACCCTAAATGATCACAAAAACATCAAATTAGTAGATATATTCAAAGAAAAAGAATGCATAGAAACAAGAATAGGATACTTCGACAATGACTGCGTTCTGTATAAGGAAACACAGGTAAATATCATGACAAAAATAACTTGGGAAATTTTAGGAAAGCTTACTATGATTCCTTCATTGGGAGGAATATGATTATTTAGAGGAAAGTTGATAACCCTATGTGGAATACTCACCCAGATATCTATGAGTGCTCATGGAACCTTGACAGAAGAAGATTTTGAGGTTGTTAAATTTATTGAGAACATCGCCCCATTTTCTATGTTACTATGAAAACCTTGGATCGAAAAGGATCAAGCTAGAAGAAAAGAAGAGGAAGTCTTAGATCAAAAGAAGCAAGAATTAAAAGATTTCATGACTAGGAGGATCACACATTTGATTGAAGAACAGGAGAACAGCTCGAAGTTATTCAGGACCAAAAACTTTGTTAAGAACCTGAATAGATCTACAAATATAATCACCACAAATATTGAATACACAATAGATCCACAAAGAAAGATAGAAGAAACCACACTTTATTATATCAAACCCTTGAGGTAGGGAAACACCATACAATTGTTATCGGACTAATCAGTAGGTGCAGACACTAACAGATCTCCCTAGATCCACCTGGATCTAGAACAAAATAGGACAGGACATGACTCTTTCCCTAAGTTATGACCATTGAACTAGCTAGTAGGGAGGAACAAGTGACATACCTTTGTATCGCTTCCTAGGGTCTCAGTTTCTCCTGGTTCACTCCGACGCTCTCGTGAGGTCAAGACCAAGACAACACAAACCAAA
>SNQJ01S0211368.1:0-15911 GCA_010110895.2 Picea sitchensis | reverse complement strand
TTCTGCCTTTAACGGAGGGGGGGGGGTCCGGAATTGATTATAACCTAGGTGCAGATCTGGACGGCCCATAATAGAGTGCGCAAATTCACAATTCACTCTGGATTCCGGACCCCCATCTGTTCTGCTTTTAATGGAGGGGGCGGGGGGTCCGAAATAGATATTTTCCCTTCGGCGGGCCCCTGGTCTTACGTGGCGTCGTTTTATTGTTTTTCAAGTCCCATCCTTCACATGCTCTCTGACAGCCCATCACTCATGAACATCATCATCCACTAAGTCCACTTGTCCCACTTGCTCCCGGGTCTGAGTCCCATCCCATAACTGTTGTCAGTCCCTGTTGTCAGGCCTTTACCCTTTCCATTCATGACCAGCCCCCTTCGGCAACTTTTACCTCCAATCACCTACCTCCACGTCACCCCTCTGTATTCTTTGGCCACCGTCATCTTCCACTTCATCCCTAGTGGCCTGTTGTCCATTAATAACTGGATGACATACCCGTTGTCACGCTGACCGTTTTCCCGCATCCAACCGACCCATTTTTGAATAAAACAATCGTTTCCCTTTTTATTCGTTATTCATACATCGCGCCAGAAACCCCCTATTACTCCGTTGCTCCCGCATCACTTTCACCTACAGTTAGTCGACCCCACTAAAGTATTGTTTATTGCAGGTACAGTTGCCGAAATGGTTTCTAAGACAAAGCAAGCTGAAGAGGAACATAATCCTTTCCTTCCTCCTCCGGTTGACCTGGATAAAATTCCCCTGGTTGATAAAGATCGCTTGATAGCCGATACTATATGCAGTTTCGATTTTTCTGATCTTCATTCATGGCTCCGGGAGGTTTTCCTGGACCAGAGCGACGAAATTGGGCTCTGGGAGTCCAATTTGCCCCTGTATCTCTTCCCCCAGATTCCTAATTTCACTGAGTTTTCCCTCAAATTCCAGGCCCATTACATCCCTGACCAGAAAGCCATCCTTTCTTCATCTGGAGACGTCCTTTTCTTCATCACCCCTGAAGATATTGACCAGATGATGCAAATTAACTGTGCGGAATCTGCNTGAATAAAACAATCGTTTCCCTTTTTATTCGTTATTCATACATCGCGCCAGAAACCCCCTATTACTCCATTGCTCCCGCATCACTTTCACCTACAGTTAGTCGACCCCACTAAAGTATTGTTTATTGCAGGTACAGTTGCCGAAATGGTTTCTAAGACAAAGCAAGCTGAAGAGGAACATAATCCTTTCCTTCCTCCTCCGGTTGACCTGGATAAAATTCCCCTGGTTGATAAAGATCGCTTGATAGCCGATACTATATGCAGTTTCGATTTTTCTGATCTTCATTCATGGCTCCGGGAGGTTTTCCTGGACCAGAGCGACGAAATTGGGCTCTGGGAGTCCAATTTGCCCCTGTATCTCTTCCCCCAGATTCCTAATTTCCCTGAGTTTTCCCTCAAATTCCAGGCCCATTACATCCCCGACCAGAAAGCCATCCTTTCTTCATCTGGAGACGTCCTTTTCTTCATCACCCCTGAAGATATTGACCAGATGATGCAAATTAACAGTGCGGAATCTGCGTCCCCATTCAATTTAGAAATCCTCACCGAGCTATACCAGAAAATGACTTTCACTCAGAGAGCTCAGATATTCGAGCTCTTTCTCCCCACTTCCGCTCCACTCCCATCCACAAATCCCCCATACCCTTATTCCATGTTTTCCACCAAAGGAAATCAAATCATTTCTTCTCTTTGTGCCCTGCTTGGTTACTATTCTGATCAATGGGTAGATGAGCCCATCCTGGGTTTTCTGTCCATCTTCTCAAATGATGAACAAACGACCACTCAGTTCGACTACAGTACCTTCTTGGCCAATAATATCCATGAACAATTTGTTAATTTCGCCACAGAAGGCATGTTCAGGTATTCATCCATTCTGGCTTACATGTTCGTCTATTTTCAAGTAGACAGGTTCAATTTCTCCATGCAGAAGATGGACACCATCGGGAGGCCCCAGCCAGTCATAGCGTGGACTTCTCTTCTGAAACATAATTTTGTTGAATACAACTTCACAGCATTCATTGACCAGTTTTACCACCCTATGGTAAGTATGTTGAGTGGCATGCCTGAGCCACGAATAAATAATGAAGTCCAGAGAATTCTGCATCTCTCGGATAGTGTTAAGACTGGAGACTGGTATCTCTGCCAGAATCACACCGAAATCAGAGTCTTCGGGTGCGAATTGGCACCCTACAAACTACCTCGATACGTGCCGGTAAGGATTTTTTCTCTAGAATATATTAGGCAGATAATGAACTCTGATGATATTCATTTTGTTTCCCTTAAGAAAAAACAACAATTGCGAATCAAGGGACAAATCGGTTCTTTCATCTGCAATAGCCGAGGCGCGGGCGAAGAAGCAGATAGAATGCTAAAGGAGATGAAATTCGCCATGAGTTTCATTTGGCACTATGATCCGTACGGGATCATTTCAGACATGAGGGTAAAAAACAAAAATGCCCCGTATGCTCACGAGTCCAAGCCAGAGATAGAGAAATTTGCGAATCAAGCAGTATGGTTGTCAGATACTCTGTTGGACTTGGAACAGTAGGTGCCCTCGACAAGTGCACTATCCTCTTCCACACCTCAGGTCCTCAAGTAGAAGAGGCCCCTACAAGAGTCATCTCCTCCTGTAATAGAGGTGTCATCAGAGGAATTTCAAATTCACTCCAAAAAACCAAAGACAGTTTCAATGCCCGACGCAACAGTAGAAGCTACCACAGTGACCACCACAGGGGCCAAGCAATTCACTTTACCCTTTGTCTCTAGTCAGCTTAAGGAAGTGACAACAGTAATAAAATCCACAGATTCTCCCTTGGATACTCCGCCAAGTAAGACTGGGCCCAAGTTGGGCATTTTTGAAAAATATGACTTGATCAAGAAGAAGAACCAGATGCTCACTAGTAGCACTTATGCCCAGTTCCAGAAGCAGTCATCCACAGCCCAGCATATACTTCTTTCGGCATTTGACACAGAAAAGGGTAGGATGCATATGGATTACCTCCAAGCACAAGTGTTGGATCCCAAGGTGATATCAAATTACAAAAGGGCCACGTTTGAGTTCCAGTCTAAGGACGTGCATCCAGCAGATCAGATGGATCTACACAAGCAAACTGGGGAGATGGTTTTTCACACTTTGGCCCATGCTTCAGCTTCTGCATCAAAGTTTCGAATAGCTTTGAACAATGCACAGACCCAACTTAATATGGAGAAAATATCATCTTTCGCGAAAGACAACAGAATCAAGACGTTGGAGGAACTGGTCCTCAAGATCGGTTACGACCCTGCGAACGTCAAGGCTACCGAAGAGATGATTAAAAATAAAAATGCTGACATCACATCCTTAATAAAACAGCTAAATCTCCCTCCAACAGAGGACCCACAGGAAAAGGAGATAGTTGAGAAGGAAGGTGAAAAGGATGAGATGCTGAAATTACTCATGGAGCAGAATGCTCAGTTAAAAGAGATGGAGGCGGAGATGGAAAGACTGCTGAATGAGAAAGAGTAGGCAAAGCCAATGGAAGGCATTCCATTGAGTGCTATCCCAATTGCAGGATTGAGCACAACAACAGTGACAATCATTCCATCTGCGACATCAGTTCCCCTACCAGAGGGAACTACAGACCTAGCCAAGTCTATGGAGAGAATGAACCTGCAAGAGTCAGAAATCAGTAGGCTTAAGAAAGAAGTGGAGAATCTCCAAGAGCTAAATACCTCTTTCCAGACAAGTCTATCCAAAGAGAAACAGGTGAATGAGAAAATCAGGAAGGAGTTACAGCAGCTCCAGAAACAGACTATGGCAGGAAAACTTTGGCTGAGGTCAAAGAGATTGTGTGGATAGATATTTCAAAATCCATCAATGAAATTTGGCCAATGGTTCAAATCATGTTTGAACAAAATGAGTTTCTCGAGAGGAGCAAACAGGCTGTGGAGAAAATCAGAATGGAGCTGGGAAACATGCCAACACAAGCTAATGAAATCATAAGGTTCCTGAACTCCAAGACCCAGGAGGAACTCGAAGAATTGAAGATTGAGGACAGGACAGAAACTATATTGGAGGTGAAAAGAGTTCTAACCAAAAGAGGTCTCATGCTTCAGCTTGAGGAAAAGATCCAAGTCATGGATCAAGGAGTGCAGAAGTTTTTCCACAAGATAAATGCTCTGCAAAGGAAGGGCCTGCCTGGTATGAAGGTCATTAATGACAAGTTAATGACACTCCCTGATTATAAGAAAAGGTTGACTGAAGTATCTAAGGACAGTTCTAAGTTTGCAGGTATACAGGGAAGCATCACAGGAAAAGCATTCATGGATGCATTGCAATTGGATATCAGTATCCAGCATGAAATTAAGCACATATTCATCATCAAGCCTACATTTTATAGGTACACAGACATGGATGAAGTGTACCGAAGATTGCTTAAAGTCACAGTGCCAGGTCATATCAGATGGGAAGAACTGTGCGATCTACTAGATTAGCAGATGAGCAGTCACATCCAGTCACCTGTCCTGTCAGAAGAGGTTGCGGAGGCACCTCGCCAATGGCCTACCCCCGAAATTCAGCATTCAATTGTATTGAGTCATCAAAACAGTTTTGATTAGTTAAGTTAGTTAGTCTAAAAATAGTAGGAGCACGTCCTGATCAGTTATGACAGGAACGTTTGTATTTTGTATTATAAATACTTCATTTTCTGAAGTATTGAGGGTTGTTGATTCACACACCCTATTTCTATCAAACTGTAATATTTTAGAGAAAGATCGACCATTAATAAAGAGGAGGCATTTACAGGATTCTTGCGTACGTTTACTGGTGACGTTATTTTCTTAGTTAAATGTTTTCCTACTCTATAATCATCTTGTTTTTCTGGACTAATCTTTATGAATAGCGTAATGTTGCAGGATTTATCTCTGATACCCTGTTTCCGATTCTAAAGATTTCAGTGTTTTTCTTCCAATATCTTCAATTGAGAAATTCTTAAATGCTTGTTAGTTGAAGTTATTTTCCTTATCTTTTCTTCTGTCCATCATTTTAATTTCTAAGGATCCAGTTAATTTATTATCTCGCCCTGTGAAGGTTTTGTTTGGCATTTCTGGTTGCATCAAGCATTGATTTAAATACGGACCCCATAGCCCAATGGATGTGTAGACTGTCTCAACCAACTTCAAAAACCCCTTTACAAAAAAACCTACAGCTTCTATACCTAGCCTAATACTTGAAATTAAAAACAAATTTAAATCTTATAGAGAGATCCCTCTCTGAAGCTAGAAGGGCTAGATCCCAGCTTCAAAAGTGGTTGGTTAAGGTTACCTTAGTAGATTTCTTCTTTTTTCAACCTCTAGGAAATTTACCAAGTGATAACATGAAGGAAAGGTATAAGGTTCCCCAGGAGAAGGTGTTCCTCCATTGGTACTCCCAGGATTCGATGCCATTAACACTGACTTGACCTAAGGTCCACTAAGTAAAACAAACAACACACGCTATGAATCTGAGAAGCAATCAATCAAACAAGACCTTCCCACAATGAAACCACTAGTTGGTGATGAAATCCAACATCGCGAGATCAAAATAAGAAGGGGAAGTGATAGAGCAGGTGGATTAGTTATGTTGGCGACCTGCTTAACGGACTTATGCCTTGGTGCAAGCTTCCACACAGTAATTGTGGATTTACCCTCCAAGGAGCCTGAGTGAGTTTGACCAACGTCTATTCCAGGTACAGTGAGACTTCCCTTCACTGTCACCTTGTGTGAGACCCTAAAGATTATGGCCACTGAGGTCAGCAACTCGTAGTCAGCCCCTGGGCGGGAATAGTCGACAGTTCGATCCGAACGTATGAGCAGGGTATCGAGCCCAAAATCAACTAAAAGGATTCCACGCAGTAATTGTGGATTTACCTTTAAGAGATCCCCATAATATGATCTGACCAGCACAATCAGTTAAACCATGGAGGGTTAGTCTCCATAGCTCACCCGAATGTGACCTCATGCGTAACCCATGTGTGAGAGGGGGATCCCAGGTAGACTAATACGACAATTGGATTTTACTCTCCCTACCGCAAGATACTAATTTTGTTTGATAGCTTTGGAAAGTTATCCTTTCAACCTATTCCAAATCCCTACACCTTAAACTAATGTAGGTTTGCTAACAAAGATATAAAAAGTCTGATAAATTTTAATTAAGCGTTGATTTTAATGGCTGTTGTTTACTCAGAGGGTGTATGAAAGTGAAACTGATGGAGTGATGACTCAATTCCCAAAAATATGCATGAAATATGATAAGCAATCATTTATTTTCAATGAATACCTATTTAAGGGAAAGAGGAAGAGTCGTTTTCACTATCAAACACTTGACAAGGAATGCCCTCAATCAATTTTGTTCTCAATCAAATCCAATATGATGCTACAACATTTCAAAAATGCAAACTAATATGAAAACTAATCATTAAGATGTACTTTTGTCGTTTTCATGCGAATGATAATCAATTCAATGCAAAAATTTTCTTGCCAACTACCCTTTTAGATCAAGGAGATTCAGACAAGAATATGAAGATTTCGCACAAACAACACACCCTTTTGCAATCAAACAAGAGAAAGAAAACCAAAAATGCAAAAGGAAGGAGAAAGAGATTGGATCAGATGACCTCAAAGAACCAAATGAGAAGATTTACAGACTCCAGATGTCCTTCACAAGAGTTTCTCATTCAATAAAAAAGGAGACAAAAACAGTGCATTGGTTTCAAACTCCCAACAGCAGAAAAACTCAAAAAGAATGAAGAAGGGCATAAAATATGAGAAAAAATATGTTTAGTTCTTAAGATGAACCATGTCAAAGGTCAAAGGAAGAATCATTCAATCACAAAATAGCCCAGCAAGTGAAAAAATAGAGTTTGGACCTCCAAAAATTGCAATTTTTGAAGAAATTTTGGGAAAAAGAGGGTTGGCGCTCTGGTATAAGGGCCAATAGAGTGTTATAAAGCTCTAATCAGTAGATTAATAGAGCACTGGCACTCTGCTAACAAGGCAGGGGAGCACTGAATTCCTAAAGCTCAGAAAAAGTCCAAAAAAAACCCAAAATTTCAATGGAATTTTGACAATCAGGCTGAGTGAGATGGGATAAAGAGTCAATCAGCAAGTGCAATCAGATAAATGGGGTGAACAAGGTCTGAAAACAATCAGGTAAGACAAGGACTATGAGGAAATACAAAACTAAGAAAGTTCTGATTCGATCCCCAGTGGAGTCGCTAGTTTCTGTTGTAGGAAAATCTCCCTACGGACAGGTAGATTGCCTCAAAGAGCTAGACCCTACTCTAAGAAAGAAAGTGATTAACGTGGACACTGAATTCCTTTCAAATCTATACAAACTAACACATGAGAAGGAAGGAGAACAACAGTACCTTTTTATTGATGTTTGTCCCTGCACGCTCCAAATCGAGCTCTGAACTCTCGCTCCTTGCTGAGTCCTGTAGACAAATGAAGTACGACCACTTCCTACTCTATTGATGTTAGCTTGAAAACAGATCTATCTATCAATGATAGGTTCATGTGAGATCAGACACAAACTAGAAAGAAACAGGCCAAGCATGTCATATTGATGAGAATAACGACAGCAGTACTTACAATCATAGATGCGAATGCGACAACTTCGTCAAGTCCCCTTTGTCTAACCCTTGCTCGAAAGATCCACAACCTGGATAACAGCAGCTTCACTGATCACTCTCCTTTGGCTGACTGTGTGTTTCCTATGAGATCATAGGTTTCATGCTAGCAATTCTTCCCCATCAACTCTGTTCCAGCACCACTTATGAGATCATAAGTTTGGTGTAATTCTCCATTTCCAGTCCCCTTTCACCATTAGAAAGCTTGCTTATATAGCCTTGGAGAGGCTTTAACCACTTGAGATATCCTTCGGGAAGTTGAGGATTTGCCTCCTTCAGTTGAGGATCTTCCCTAGGATCATGGCTGGACTAGGGATTTGAGCTCAACTACCTTCCAAGAATGAAAATATTCTTCCCCATTCATCTCAACAACTCAACTGCTGCCCAGAATAGGTAATGATCCCTCAAAAGGGCCATCAGAGCATTGTAGCGCTCCCTAGTAAGATTTAGGGGGGTGCCAGTGCTCTCAAAATCTATAGTGCTCCCTCAAAAGGGCCAGGGGAGCTTTATAACACTCCCTGATAGTGTAAGGGGGGGCGTCGATGCTCCGAGAAGAGGTATAGGGGAGCGCTCTCCTTCAAAAGCTCAGTGTTTGAGGTGCTTTCAGATGGTAAAAGGTTTGCAAGCCTGCTGACTCATTTCTCCTCTTCCAAATCAAATGTTTGAGGTATTTCAAGTGTCTTTCTCATGTGATTATAGGCATGACATAGGCATCATGGCAGTATGCTTTCTTTGACACTTGCGACACTTGTGAGCAACATGTGACACTTGCAACCTTGTGAGCAAAGTGCGACACTTGCGACACTATCAAAGTGAGTAATTTTGATGTGTAACAATGTGGGCCAAAAATAGCCTGCTCGAATTATTTTATGGGCAGTGGACATCCCTGAGAGGTGGCCACCGCATGCACCACTGTGGTAGTCATTCAAGACTCTATCGACTTCGTCAATGGTCAAACATCGACGAAGTATGGTGTCGACCCCTCGCTGATATACAATATCATTGATAAGGAGGTAACGAGGGGCCTGGTGTTGAATACATCGACGATCATCTCGGGAGAGCTGGCTTCTAAACTTCTATGTTCGGAGGTATACAAGGAAATCCCCGTACCAAGGATCATTCGAGGGGATGTGAAAGAGATACTCATCGGGGAAGTCAGTATTGATGGGAGTACTAGTAGTATTGGAAGGAAATTTCGTAAAGAGTTTGGGAAGGATGAGGGATTTCTTGCTCTTAGGTGTTGAAAATTTTAGGTCATACTCCTGAAGGATGACGATCCATCAGGAAAATTTGCCATTAATTTGTTGGCGACTGAGAAAGTATTGCATTGGGTTGGAATCTGCTACAACCTTGGTAGTTTGAAGCAGGATGTAATGACGCAATTTCTAGACTGTGAGGGCAACTACAAGGGTGTGTTTCTCTTCGTGATTGTATTTCAAGGGTGGCCCTGAAAGGTTTTTACTAACATAATAAATGGCATGCTCTCGGTTGTCATCCTCTAATTGGATGAGAACTCCTGCTATGGAGACGACTAAGGCCGATAAGTAGAGGATATAGTCGCGGTCATAGTTGGGTTGACTAATCAATGGGGCATTGGAGAGGGCCACTTTGAGATCATCAAAAGTGGTTTGGGCATTTTCATCACATTGGAATGGGATATCATGATGTAAGAGGTGAAGGAAACCATGTTCCTGAGTGGCATAATCAGGGACAAAGCAGCGTAAAACGTTAGCTTTGCCTTGTAAGCTTTGCAGCTGGTGTAAATTCCAAGGGGGGGGGATTTCCGTGATGGCTTGGACCTTGAGGGGGTCTACTGTGATGCCATGTTGGGAGATGATGAACCCAATGAGGCATCCAATGGTGATGCAAAATACGCAGTTGAGGAGATTCAAGCAAATATTGTACTGACTACACCTGTGAAAGACAATGCGTAAGTAATCAAGGTGTTTAGTGTGTTTCTTGGATTGAGCAGTGAGATCGTCCAAGTAGGCAAGAATGATTTGAGCCAGATCATGAAAAATGTATGTCATGGTGCGTTGAAAAGTGGCTCCAGCGTTTTTGAGGCCAAAAAGCATGACACGATATGAAAAAGTACCCCAAGGGGTAGTGAATGTGGTTTTGTATTGATCGGCTCTGTGAATCTGAATTTGGTTATAGCCAGAGAAACCGTACATGAAGGATAAAGCCTTATGGTTGGCACAATCATCGATAATTTGGTCGATGAAGGGCATTGGAAAATTGTCTTTGGGACAAGCATGATTGAGATCATGAAAGTCCATACAGATGCGAATAGTGCCCTGTTTTTTGTTAACGAGGATGGGGTTGGAGACCCATGACATATATGTGATGGGGTATATGAACCCTGCAACGCATAATTTGTCAATCTCAGCATTGATGGATACCACTTTGGATGGGTGTAATGGACGTTTCTTTTGTCATACAGGTGTGATATCAGGCCATGTGTCTATATGATGTTTGACAATAGAGGGATCAAGGTCGAGCATCTCTGTGTATAACCAAGAAAAAATGTCCCAGTATTCCTGGAAGAGAGCTTTGCAAGTGATGAGTTCTTCAGGAGAGCATCTAGCACCGATGGTGATTTCCTCTATGATTCCAGGTTTGATGGAAATATTAATTTTGGCGGTGGGGTAAATGTTGGCCATATTGCCTTCTTCAAAAGCGTCGAGGGAAAGGATAGGGTTGTTGAACCAATCTATATGCCCTGAGGGGAGAAAATATTTGGTTTCGGTTGTGTATATGGGGCCTTGTTTGGGAGGCAAAAATACTTCTTGTGAAAGAAAGAGTCCTCTGTGATGGAGCATATCCCATGGGAAATTGAGGGAAGTTAATTCCTCGAGGATGTATTCGTCGCAGTGGAACTGTCGAGAATATAGTGGGTCCAGGGGAATAACATTGGTGACTATCACCATGTGGT
Source organism: Picea sitchensis (assembly GCA_010110895.2). Lineage (NCBI taxonomy): Eukaryota > Viridiplantae > Streptophyta > Pinopsida > Pinales > Pinaceae > Picea > Picea sitchensis. The sequence continues at coordinate 5,274 of SNQJ01S0211368.1, read as the reverse complement.
TATCTTCTGGTGAAGAGGTAGGGGGAATGACACAAGGGGGTTGTGATGGTTCCCTCAACATAAACCAAATATCAAGCTATTGTGGGTTGAAAATGGTAGTCAGGTGTAAAATATCTGTGGGGAAATGAACTGGAGAATTGGGGGGATTTGGGGGAAAATCATCATATAAACTATCCAGGAACCATGGCAGAGTCGGGAGTGCCTCAATTTTAGGAGAGAATATATAAACCATGTTTGTAGAGGGAGTATGGGGGACTACTGGTGTCACCGGAGGTGGGCTGATGGTAGGATTGGGAATAAGGGCCAATTGACGACGTCAATATTCAATTATTATAGGACACTGATATGTGAAGTTATCAAGGGATTTTCATAAAGCGCAAGGACACCACATATGTTCATTGAATGTGGTTGTGACATAGTGAATGCCAGTGACGTGTGTGAGATGATTCGAATGGGAGGGGTTCTTCCTGAAAGCTCTGGCATATAGCTTCCAGGGCCTGTTGAAAGTGAGGTAGCACAGAGCAATGGTGGGTGTAATGGTATTATTCTGAACAAATGGAACATGAGAATTTGGTTCACAGGACTTTGCCTCCTGTAGGGGATGTAATGGTAGAATTAGGTGAACTAGATGAAACAATGGGCGGGGTTGTCGCTCGAGGTATTTGAATTAAATTGTGCATCTTGGGGAGAGACAAGCATTTATTGGTGGGGTGTCCTTCTTTCTCACATAGTGCACAAGGATGTTGAACTAGTGGTGGAAGTGGGGCGATGGGATCTGTCTTCTTCTGTCTGCCCTCAGCTGTAGTAGTGATGATAGTGAGTGGGGGTGCGGGTGGTGTGGTGGGGGTAAGTATGGGAATATGCATCGGGATTCCTTATATTTTGGGAGGGAGGGATGGTTGAGGGACCATCTCAAGTGGATATAGATACCATACTGGAATTGTTAGCCCCATATTGGGAAGGGTAAGCGTCGCGGCTACTTGGAAAGCTTGTACACCCAGTGGGGGGTAAAAGAATGGGATTTGAGTAATGTCTTGGGGGACTGTCTCCCAAACTGGGATGTGACCCTGGGGGAGGGTGTAATTAGGAACATGGGGAGCTGAGGGCTCTCAAGGGATTCTTGAGGAAGGAGCTCTGCGACTAGTGGGACGTCATATAGTAATGAAGCCTCTATGGGAGGAAGGGTATCTCTAGTTTTTGTTCCATTGGAGGATATGACACATACTTGTGTTAAGGGATGTATGAGTGGAGGTGCTCCATGTTATTTCCCTATCAAGATGGGTCTTTGAAAATTTTGGGACCCATTTTGATGAGTAGGTAAGCCACAGAATTAGTGTGAACAAAGGGTAGGATATTATCGATGTTGGAGGAAGGGTTGGGCTCATAATGCGACACTTGGTCAATAGTGATGATCTTCCCATTGTGGGGGAACATCATTGTGAAAAATGCGGAAGAGGCCACAACCTTCATCGCATACATGTAGCTATGCCCAAACAAAATGTTGTAATCGAGTGGAGTGTCGATAACTTCAATGTCAATGAGGATAGTCTTGCCCCTGAGTTCAACAGGGACATTTTGAAAGAGCCCTTCCGGAGAGGATGGTCATCCATCATAAGCTCTCAGAGTAATGGCAGATGGTATGAGCTCGGGGGAGCCATGTTTCTACTATATTGTTTTGGACATGATGCACGTGGATGCACGTTCATCAATGATGCAGCGGTGAACTATGATGTTCTGGATTTTAACCGGTATTTGGAAAGTGACCAAAGCGGGGAGACAGGGTTGTCCACTATAAAGATCAAAGGTGATGAGGTGACTATCAGCAGGGTTGAATTCCCCCAAGGTGGAAAGTAACGAGTTCCATTGAGTAGGACAGGTTTGAAGGAATTCTAAAACTGACATGGCAATGGGATATTGTGCCAAGTCATCGACCAAACTGTAATTGTGTGTCGCCCTAGCCTGAGGGTTGTTGAAATTGCGTCATAATGGGATGTGAGGAATATGAAGGGGTGGTTCAGTATTAGGGCGAGGAATCATCAAAGGTGTTCCATTTGTGACTGGGGCTGCTTTCGATCTAGTGGGAACGTATTCAGGGGGTGCACTGTATTGGTGACTGCGCGTTTGTAGAAGGACTTCTTCCTCACTAGTGATGAGGATAGTGCAATCTATAAGAGTGTCGAGTTTCAGATACCGTCCCATTTTTCGTGGGGCCAGATGCATATCCTGTTGTGTGCTCATCACCCCTTGGTGTGGGATGGGGTTTTGTAACACAACTGGGGGGGTTGCTACAAATATTGTTGTGGGGCCTATTGGGGGGCAAGTGGTGTTGGGGGGCGTGGTCCATTTCCAGATTCTTTCATCTATTTAAAGTCATCAATTTGAGGGAAATGGTGAGTATAATGTCCATACTCACCGCAAAGGGCACAAGGGAAGTTTGTCCAAAGATTTTTGTTGTTCTTCCTTTGGCGTTTGTTGTTATTTCCCCCTTGGGGGTTCTGGTTCCCCTGGCAGGTTGGTTCTGTTGGGGGTGGTTTTGGTTCCCTCATGGTCCCGGATTATTATTGTTTTGGTTTTTTCATTTCTTTTTGGCATTGTTTGACTAATGGGTCAGATTTGCGGTATTCATCTGTTCAAAATTTTGATATTGTTGAATGAGAGAGGGTTGAACAAAGTTAACCCTAGCATGTGGGTGTCCTTGTGGTGGAGCCATGGGCTGTGGAGGGCCAGGAAATGGAAAGCACAGATTATTTGGTGGCAATGGTTTGTAGGGTATATAGGAAGGTGTTGCACTTTCACTAGTGCTCAGGGTATAAGTTACGCTAGAGGGGGTACCAAAACTTGGTTGGGTCATGGGGCATACTTGGGTGTCGGTGGTGGTCCACTGATGGGTGGAGGAAGGGAAATAGGGTATGGTTGTTGATAAGGGAGAGGAGGATAATAAGGAGGTATGCCATATGCCGATGGATATTGAGGTGTTCCATATATAGGTGGTTGTTGGAGGTGTGAATTGTGGTGTGTAGTGGTACCAATCAATCCATTCGCTGAGTGAGACATCTCGGGTTTGTCCTGGCCGAATTCCACGGGTCTCGGGGCGTCAGGTAGTATTGCATATAAGTATCTTGATTGTGAATAAATGAGTTCGAATTGTTGAGTCTTGTTGATGGCTTCTTCTTCAGATTGGGGGAAGGTAGCAGCAACATCCTTCACAAGGAGGGAAATAAGTGATTTGAGAAACCAATTGAGGAATTGTTGCTTGGTGCCTTCTTCTTTTCATAGACTACATCGTCGACGCCATTCATGATTGTGGTCGGCAATGTGTGTAGCAGAGTTTTGTTTAAACTCATAGAGTATTTTGAGACCATTGTCATGATGGATTGGTAGTTGAAAGAAGGTAAAAAATTATTTGGCCAAAGATTCAAAGGTCACATGGGACCCATATTTTTCTTCTACATACGACTTGGTTGATGGGCTAGTGAGTGTGCATTGGAATAAACTCAACCGAACAGAGTCATCCATGAGTGTCTCTCACTTTTCCTTCAAACTTGGGAATGTCTGAAGGTAGTTTGGTAGGCATTGTAGGCCATGTGGGGTTGTGCAATATAGGATCATTGGTGAGATTAGTTAGATCCAATATGTTGAGGGAAGCCAAGTATGGAATTTGTGGTGGTGGTGTAGGGTTAATTCTCCTCATGATGGGAATGGTTTGTGTACCTGACCCTTAAGGACGGTTAGTTCCAGCCATGGTGTGAGTGTTGTGTGTCCCTGACCCTTGAGGGGGGCTAGGTGGCATTGTACCTCTTCCTGGGGAATAAGTGTGTCCCCCGCTTCCTTGTAAAGGAAAGTGGGTGGATGGTTGACCTTGGGAAGTGGACCCAAGTAAAGTGGAACCAAGCAAAGTGGATCCCAAGATAGTAGCACTCACAGGAGTGTGAGAAGGTGGAGCTGATGAGTTGGAAAGACTAGGAACTCCCCCTAGAATGGGAGGGATATTTAACAAGCTTCTGGAATGACGAGGATTCTGTGGGTCCCCTATGATGTTCGACTAACACAGTGGATGTGTGCAAATGGTGATGAGAGAAATAAATGAACAAGAGTCTTTGTTATGATTTTTTTTGGACCTTCACAGATATCTCACAATCGCATGTAATCACAAGAGCATCATACATAAATCAATTCAATAAGAAGCATACATGTGTATAGCTATATTTTGTCCACGTGGGAGAACAAAGAAAACAAATGCTTGTGTCCTAAAAGATGCAACATCCTTCCTCTCAAATAGCACTGGACCTTCTAATAGCACTCGACAGTGGGGTCTGAAGCCATCAAAAGAGAAACTAGTGAAGGATGAAGTAATCAGTTATAATGAGGGGTAGAGGGTGCATATCCCAAAAGAGCTAGCAATATTTCCTAATAGCCACACAAAATTTGATCAAGGTGAAATTGCAGCCCACAATTGCCACCTGGGTAGATATCCTAAAATTTGGCCACTAGGTACCTCGATCAAAGTGCAACATTTAGATTTTCAGCCTAAGAAATGGGTCATAGGCTGGATCCCGTCCAAGAGGTGGGTGCCTCAAGGGGGGATACATAGAAAAACTAGACTTCAGCCTTTGACCCTTCACGGGTATCTCTCTACCTTATGGTGTTAGGAACACTTGACTTGGAGGATTTAAAGTTCCCTATTTGACAACTTCTATTGTTTGAATATGTGAGAACCAAATAAAGGGGAGTTATTTGGATGCCTATCCCCAAGATCCTACCTAGACTAAAAAATTTCTTTTGGCACCTCCTATGGAGGAAAACTTAGTGAGTTTTTAGAAAAAAATTAGATTTGGTTGTTTGAGAGATTGGGGGTGTGAACCAATCTCATTGAAATTAAGTGGGAGTGGATAGTCTCATCAAAAAAAGGATGTGGTATTTTGTAATCCCTTTGGAGGAAACTTACTTCAACCTCCACGTTTTGAGATGAAAACTATGTGAGTGAGTAGTGACTTTGTGTGTGAACAAGTGAAAGTGTGCCAAATTTTTAATAAGTTAGGTGTCACCTTGCTTCATGTGGACTTTGTGTGGTCCTTACAAGTCTTGATTACCTAATTGACTAAATGCCATTGGTACAACCTTGCGAAATTTTAAAGTCCCTAGAGAAATAGCATGTGGACATATGGGTCCTTACCAATCCTTTAACTCCCTAGTGTGATTTAATCTAAGAAAGCTTCAATACCTATCCTAGATTGTGGACATGTGGGCATGTATGGGCCCATTACAAAACCTTTA
>SNQJ01S0211367.1:5008-20919 GCA_010110895.2 Picea sitchensis | reverse complement strand
TTGATTCGGTAAATTAATATAACAAATGCAAGTAAACAACACTACAACCATTCAATCAAGAAATTTTGCAGAAATTCACTTACATTTAACCAAAAAATCACATAGCCATACCCTAGTTGTAAACCTTCCACCAAGAGAAACGAAAAAAATAGCCAAAACAAGCTTCCTTCAACAAGTGTGCCTTAGAATTTCAGACCTCACCAAGTGGTGAGTGAAAGATGATGATAAAATGAGAGTAAAAACCCTCAATTTATATAGTAGCAATGACCTTAATTACTTTTTAGGTCATCAAAAGGCTGACAAGGCCAAAATACACAATAATATTGTTTTACATTAAATTGTCATACATTAAACCCTAATCAAGCAAAAGAAAGATGCCATGCCCCTTCTAGGGTGACGTTAACCCTTTCTAGGGCAAATGCAGCCTCCTAGAGAAAAACGTTAGCCCTCCTTGGGCTTCTCCAACCTGCCACACGTGCCAAACTGCCCTGTCTGTCTGCCAAAACGTCCATGAAGCAAGGATGACATCATGAACCTCCTTGGTGACGTCCTAGGCCTTCCAAGGCCAACGTTCCAATGAAGAGGGCAGAACCCCTAGGTACAGGTCTTCTCAGTTGCCTCTGGTGGATTCTTCTGTTCTTCCCTAGTGAAAACACGTTGCCCTGTCTCTACTCTCTACTGAGGTCTCAACATCCATCGGGTGGGCTTTTCAGCCCCATGGAGGTCTGAACTAATCATCTCCCCATGTGTACCTGTATAATATGGTACCTGTTCGTCGGGCATGATATTGCACATCAAAAGCTACGCCCTCCATGGGCTCATAAGTCACAGGGATCATAGCAATCTCAATCACATCTCATCATCAATATTATTAAACATGTGCATAAAACCCCTATTACCCCAGTTAAGTGCTCAACGACATTATACAAGTCTGTAATACAAGTTTGGGGAAGGTGACAGGGTGTCCTATTGGGCTAGTGTCCACTGGAAAAGCGATGTTTCCGGAAGATATTAAATCCAAGTCATGTAAGTGGGTGAGGTGGATAAAGGATGTCTTGACAAAGGGTGCAGTGAAAGCAAGGAAATGCAGGGCTTACCTGTGGGTGCCTTTGTAGAAGGCGGGTTGCACCTGTCTTAGATGTAATTGTTTCCAATCCCATTCATGCATTTTATTCTTTATTCTTTATTTATTTTTTCTTCAAGAAGTTAATCAGGGGACACTTCCCTGGCGTGGTAACCAGTGGTGGCAATGTTACCCACAAGTACTTTCACAGAAATGAGAAGATTGGCTTGTGATGAGACCCCCTTTCTCTTGGCCATGCAACCAAGAGCCACTACCCAGGCATGGTAACCAGCCACTAGTAGTGTCATACTGCTAGGTAACCATGGACCTAATAGGCTGGCTCGGGATGAGACCCCCTATCCTATGACTAGGTCTTGTTTTATTATTTTTATTAGGTCCCTCTTGTTTCTTGCTAAGAAGCCTTTTATTGCTTTCTCGAGGATTCCTGGACGAAGCATCTCGAGGTTTTATTTTTGGCTTTTATCTTTTGCCAGCTTGCTTTTACCTTATCGACATTCAACCTCTTCTTCCCACAAGGCAAGGTGAAACCCTTGAATGATTGGCCAACCCAATGCCCGAAAAAATGTAATGGGATGGATGAGCGGGAAGCAATATGAAAAAATGGTAAGTATGATGGGAGCAGATGATGACTTTTCAAACCTCCCCCCCCCAAAGTAGAAAACCAAAACCTATGGTCACAGGCTTACTAGGGCATCATTTCATTCCCCCAGACATGGTCAAGTGGACAAGTTACGATCCACGCATTTGTTAGAAAAAAAAGGAATTAAATGCACATACTTAAAGGTTTTGAGGATCATAGTGACACATGCCATGATACCCGGACTCATTACCTCACCGAGCAAGAACCATCTCTGATACAGGACCAAGCCGAAGGTGATGGATGTTGATGTTGCTGACAAAGTGGAGGCGTTGAAAAGGAGAAAAGATGGGCCCTCCAGGGCCATGCTCAAGTCGATCTGACTCTCGGTACTCCATGTCTAGGACCCGTGGGCCTCTAGACATAATCTCCTAGTTATCCCTAAAAGTGGTGGATAACAGGCTTGAAGCTGCTGGATGATCTCAGCGAGATTCACTATTTGAGAATCAACCGACTGTTACTCCTCCTATGCCAAGCCTGGCACAGAGTGACATGATTTACTCACCACTTCTTTGACCATGGCCTGCTCTGCGAGCAATTTCTCCTTTTCCCTTTATAGTTGGACTTTTTCCCCTTGAAGCTTCACCTAAAGCTCTGCTTTCTCGCTTTCCTGGGTGGCTACTCTTTCCTGTACTGCTCGTAATTGTGCTAAGACTTCGTCTTTATCCCTTTTCAAGGATTATGTAGCCTTCTCCTTCTCTTATTGCGCTTTCTGTAAGTGGGCTTCTGTTGCATCCACAATCCTTCCTGATTGGGTTGGTTCATCCCCCAATTCTGCAATCTGCGATGAGGAAGGCACAGTAGGTACTGCGTGGACCAGGCGAACAACTTGTTGTACTTCCTTCAATTCCTTCTCGATTCTTCCGTATGACTCCTCTTGCTTCTCTTCGTACCTCTGCAAGATTTCCTCAGAGGCGTCCTCCATAGCTCCGCGAACCAAACTGATGTCGTCCTCTGTGAGAGTGGCCTCCAACTAGGGCTTATTAGCACATGTCTTCTTCCTTGCTGAAGGTTTCTTTGGAGAAACCTTCCTCTTCTGCAGTGTTATTGTCCCAATGGGGGGATCCTCAAGTGGAGGGTGGTAGCTTTGCCTCCTCCTTGCCTTGCCTCTCCTTCATCTCCTCCTTCCTGTCCTTCTGCTTCGTCTTCTCCTCCTCCTGGCGAGTCAGACCCATTATCTTTAGAAGCATTGTCCTCCTCATCGCTCTTTATATCCTGGACTTCCTCCTTTTTCTTCTTCTACGACCCACTGGATTGTCCAACATGCTCAACTCATGTGACTATGGGGCTTCCTATGGTGTCAGTGTCGGATAGTTCTGCATCAGCGATAGGTACAAGAAATTCCTCCATCCACTCCTTCGTAATCTTCTCCATATCTTCATCTGTCAATTTGTAGTATGACTGTAGTTCTTACTGGTTCTCGTCTCTGTGCGCGGTGATGTAGATGAAATGACGATCAACGCAGAAATTTGCTATTGGTCGGTACTAGTGCAGGGTGCGCGGTGTCATGCACGGAAATGATTCGATGGCAACTTTTAACTGCTAATAGTATGCATGAAACATGGCATTCGACTGCCACTGCTTTGTCATGTCGTTGTTGTACCACAAGGTGGAAAAACGAGTGGCCAACGGCTGTGAGGGGTTGATCTCTGGGAAGGTGGCTTCTTAAGGCATTTGCCAAGCGACAAATACGATCAAAATGATCAGCCAACTGTAATGGAATTCATATCCCAAGTCTTAGGCTTCGAGGCAATCCTTCTCCAGCTCATTGACAAGGTAGTTCGCCCAGTTCATCTGCATGCCCTCCACACATTTTTTTGCAAGGTCTACCACGAACCCGGTGACCTATGTAGGACGGTTCTTCCTCACGATCTTTCCAGCTAGGAGTTTGCAAGCAAGGCTCACTGGACCATCCTGTTTAGAGGTTACCTTGTAACCTCGCTTTCTTTCTTTGACTTCTCTGTAAGCTTCCTTGATGCGTTGTGCGAGGGAACAGTCCAAAGCCTTCCCTGGATAAAACTGTTGAGGATCAGGTCCCTTCACACTTAAGCCTGTAATCCGGTGGATCAGCGTCGGATCCACAGTAATCCTTCTGTCGAGCCACAGGTATCCGCCATGATAGCAAGACAAGAGGAGTTTAACGCAAGCGTCAACCTCTTGGTGGTGGCCAAAATGCAAGATCTTCATCACATTCAGTACCGTGAACTGCGCCAACCCCTTAATCCATGGTTGTGAGACAAGGCGAGGCTTCTTCCCGATTGTCTTCGTGATATAGTGGTGGGGTGCCAACATGGCATAGTTCTTTCGATCTCCTAAATTGAAGTCGATGTTATTTAATAGCGGGATCTGTCGTAATTGACACTCAACCATGCGTATTCCTTTCGGAATGTACGCAGTGAACACGACGTACTCAAAATCTTGGGGGATGTTGTTGCAGTTAACAATGCCAACCAAAGGTGGAATGTAATCAGGTAGGATCGATGGGATCTGCTTCGCATTGCCCAGATCACCACGGTGCTTACTTCGTTGCTCAGTTGCGGGGTTAACACGGCTAGAGCGACGTCCAGTCGAAGCGGAAGCCTGTAGTCCCCTAGTCGACGATGCCTGGATACCTTCAGATATCGATATGTCGGCCATTAGCTTCTTAAGGACTTCCTAGACAGAAGGAAAGCATTAGATCTAGCATCCATTTACCCTTAACACAAGGAAAGAACTTAAGCAATAACATATCTATCTATTACACAGCATAATCAAAGCACTAAGCAGATTTATGACAAAAATAACATGGTACAAAGCAAACCATAAGACACTATATATACATGTTCACCCCAGGATGGGGCTATGTCCACCAACCGCTTCGCCTTCTTTACTATGTGCTCGAATATTACATTCATTCCTATGCACTGAGCCACAGAGTAGAGCTTCGCACCAAACAGGAGATTTGCGCACTAAGCACCAAATCCTCCTTCCAAAACTAGGTCAAATGCACCTAACCAAAGCCTACATCACAGCACTTGCACCCTCTACAAAATCATAAAGACATACATATATTCCTTTTCACAAAGCAACTCTGTTCACACAGAACTAGATTCACTTCGCTAAATTTTCTACTTTTACAATGCAGTCTTCTTTATTTATATCTTACAAACCCTTACAATAAGGCCTAAACATGGAAAAATCCCATGGGTCGGCATCCCCTAAAACCCGTTACAAAAACCCTAAAGGACCCTTTACTAAGTCCACTTAACCCTCAAAATCGGTGAGATCCATGATCTCAGCTCCGCCTGGGCACTCCTTCTTCGAACAATGTGTCGAAGTCCAAAAGTGGGCCAAATCTGACCAAGGTTTCCTCAAAACTTGTTCGAGGGCCAACAAGTTATAACCCCGAGACTTTTTTATCAATGGTGACTTGTGAGAGGGGACCTTTTATTATCCATTTTGACCTCGCCTTCTCAAACCCCCAAGTCATCGGGGTCGTCTCCCCTGGGCGTACAACCCTAAATAGAAAGATGAATCCTATTGAGGTGACACTGATAGGATAACCTCAAGTTATGTTAATTTGTTTTCCTATCACCTTCCCTTTTATCAAAGTACAAATTGTGCGATAACAATACCAATCAACAATTTACAAGAGTTATCAAAGTTTGCTCTTCCTTGCGGTCACTCACCCTCCAGGATGAGGCATCTCCTTCTATACTATACAGTCTCTCAGGAGATCCATCTTGCCTTGCCAAGGATTTCTCGCACAAGAAGAGTTTCAGAGACTTTACTGAGTCTTACAGTAGAGGCATCCCTCTAACTTGCTCATCCAAGGAGTCCCTCTAGCTCGTGTTACCACAAAACAACATTCTCTATGGAAATCATGGCTTATCATAGGGTTTTCATGTCACAATAGTATCATTTTCATGTTTTCCCAGCTTGACAACCATCATCTGTCCCTCTAGGACAAATCTATCATCTTACCTGTATCACAGTCATACAATAATTCATGAGATGTTATCATCAATTCATCAAAATTTACAAATATGTTACCAACATATTTCCAATTCCACATTTCCATTTTCAGTTCCATAGAGTAACCAGATTCACAAGTATGAGACTTCCCTTTCATAACAGTTTGGTTCAGCAGGCATTGGTATTCTTTATGGGATTTCAGTGCAGCGCTTTCAAAGACCCTTCTTCCTGCAATTTGTTCTTCACACAACCAAACAAATTGTTAGTTCTCATGCACATCACATATTCATTATACACTTGCAGTGGCTTCCAAACAATTTCAAAAATGTGCATACTATCAATTAAATCACATTTATCTATTCAATGATAGAAAGAAAAAATGAATTATCATTCCTCACACATGCATTATTTTATCATAGCAAGCTTTTCAAGATGCAATCAATTCATCATACGAGCTTGACCAATGTGTCAGTGTCCATGGCCACATTCAAACACAATGCACCCTTGAATTGATTTCAGATTACCATAGTTTTCTGGTTAGGCATTCTGCCATGGTGTGTTGGAACTCAACCAACCTCTTACCACATGGTTTCTTTATCAACATTTATCATTACAGCAAGAGTATGATTCCTACCACAAACCGATCATGACCTCGGATCCACATATGATGTGAAATTAAAATTTCATATGAATGCATTCGAGCATTCTTTCTTTACAGGTAACTAGAGTGCCAATATTCATGGCCACCCAATTCCTTTATTTACCATTCTACAACTCTGGTAGAATATCAAAAGGTCCTCCTTCCATAATGGGCAATCCTATACATGCCCACGCGTGCAAACATGCATTTCCTCAATGCATTAAGTCATGCTGTGTATGAGCACTTTTTGTTCCCAATCATCCTCGATTGGTCAATGCCTTTATGACACAATTTTTCATGAATCTTATTGCAAGGATTTCATTCATCCTTGGCTACCAATGGTTCCTCCCTCTGTCATTCGGGTTCTTTTTCCTGAATACTACCATGCTTGGGTATCAATGAGACTCACCAGTCAATTTAAATCAGCAAACAATTTCAGATATGTCTCACCATATCCATATACACTCTATCACATTATCCTCAATGTTTTGATGAATGTAAACAAAATCAAATTTTCAACTATCTCTACAATCATGCAACTTTCATTATTCTCATGCAAAAACATTTACATACACCCATATATTAGTTTCCTCATCCCATAGAAAAACAATAAACATCAAGAGCGGAGTTAAGGTACTCTTCCCTCCTTCCAACTCCTCCTACATAGTTTGGAATTTTCAGCTTAACTGAACTATTCCCAAGGCCTCAATACCTTTGCAACATTGTGGTTTAACCATGATCATTTATTTAAACATATTCATAAATTTATTTTCCAGTTGTACTTTTAAAGTTTACAACTCTATTTAGAAAATCACAGTTTTAATAGTCGGGAAAGAATTTCTACTTTTCTCATTTATTGCCTATGCAATTCATCCCCTTCTAGGATCTATCTGCTATGTTCCTTGAGCATTTTCAGCCAAGTTTCATCTTGACTTTCCCTGGACAAAACAATCATGCTACAACAAGAAGATTTTGGTTCACAAATTAATTATGAACTAGTGCATTTTGCACATTTACTAATTATGTTGGTTAACATTCATAAGAATTTATATGTCCCCTATGCATGCAATATCTTTTTAAAATGTAATACAAGATTCTTATACAAATAGGCTTTGCATCCCATTGCTTAGTTTTCTAGCAGTCATTTAATGTGATGGCTTTTCTCCATTGACAGAGTTTTCTCACAGTTCCTCCACATGGAACCCTTTTTTTTTTATCATGCAACTCTTTTATTGCATTTCAAATACTATCTGAAATGACTTCAGGCCAAGCATTCAAATTATATATTCACATATGTACATTATTCTACCAGTTTGTATTCCAATTGTTCCTTCATGCACTTAACCTCATGTATCCACATAATGTGTGTGTCTACCATAGGCACANGTCAAAGTCTAATATAAGTAGGAGATGATTCTCCATTGTAGAATCATATCCAACTCACATATTTGGTAATTTCATTAAGTACTTCTCTTTGGCAGGGGTGTGCATCTCTCTTGAGCGCTAGGGTTTCTAGGGCTTAAGCACCCTCTTGTGTGCTAAGTCATTTTGGTGGTGAAAGGTCTTTCTCTTGAAGAAGGATTTAGCTGGGTTTTTCTCCCTTGTTTGAGAAGGGTTTCCTAGGATATATCTTGTGTACTTGTGCATGGTGTTTCTTCTTGTGATCTTGGTTGCTGCAGCATTTATGGTTATGGTTAATTGATAAAATGAAATGAACTTCATGCTTAACCTAATGCTATCAAAACAATAACATGTTATCAGAGCATAGCTCTTGAAGATCCCATTGCACAAGCTTTCTCCAGAACATCTACTCTCTCAGTTGCAGAAATCGTACGACCCTCCTAGGGTTCTCCAGAAAAATCCCTATGACCTCCTTTTTCAGAGAAATTCCACCACTATAACTTGGATGCTTGGGTTGAAAAAGACTTAGAAAGGTACGGCCTCCTTCAGCATACCACCAGCAAGCCTCAGAACTAAATTTCGAGCATTTTCAAAATTTTGACCCTAAGAGTCGCTAGGGTTTCGTCAAAATTCTGCAGAAAATTCTGAATCTTATTTCTAAGAATTTCTTGAAGAAGCTATCATACTTAAAGGCTTATTGTTGGCAGTCATAAGCCCAACAAAACCTAAAAGAGCTAGCCGAGCCTAGCTGTTAGGTTCTCTCTAGCCTAGTTGACAAGGGTTTATGAAGATGAGCAATTTCATGATGCGAAGCAAGCTGAACACCAAACTACAATGCAATGAAGATATCAACATCTCAACACTCTCAGGTATGGTTCATTTAAATGAAAACACTTGGCTAATTAATAGTGGTGCTTCCAGGCACATGACCGGTTTCAGAAATCATTTGACACTCTTCATTGAGAAAGAGACACATCTACATGTGGTCCTTGGAGATGATGCTACATACCACGTAAGAGGAGTTGGAACCTCCATCTTCCAACTAGATTCAGATATGCAGCTTCTTATCCGCCACTTTTAGGGATAACTAGGAGATCATGTCTCGAGGCCCACAGGTCCTAGATATGGAGTACCAAGAGCCAGATCGACTTTAGCATGGCCCTGGAGGGCCCATCTTTTCTCCCTTTTAGCACCTCTACCTTGCCAGTAGCAGCAGCATCCATCACCATCGGCTTGGTCTTGTGTCAGAGACTCAAACTCTTAGTAGGGACATGACTCAAGGACCTTAGCATGTGCTTATCACATAGGGTTTGATTCGGTAAATTAATATAACAAATGCAAGTAAACAACACTACAACCATTCAATCAAGAAATTTTGCAGAAATTCACTTACATTTAACCAAAAAATCACATAGCCATACCCTAGTTGTAAACCTTCCACCAAGAGAAACGACAAAAATAGCCAAAAAAAGCTTCCTTCAACAAGTGCGCCTTAGAATTTCAGACCTCACCAAGTGGTGAGTGAAAGATGATGATAAAATGAGGGTAAAAACCCTCAATTTATATAGTAGCAATGACCTTAATTACTTTTTAGGTCATCAAAAGGCTGACAAGGCCAAAATACACAATAATAATGTTTTACATTAAATTGTCATACATTAAACCCTAATCAAGCAAAAGAAAGACGCCATGCCCCTTCTAGGGTGACGTTAACCCTTTCTAGGGAAAATGCAGCCTCCTAGAGAAAAACGTTATCCCTCCTTGGGCTTCTCCAACCTGCCACATGTGCCAAACTGCCCTGTCTGTCTGCCAAAACGTCCATGAAGCAAGGATGACGTCATGAACCTCCTTGGTGACGTCCTAGGCCTTCCAAGGCCAACGTTCCAATGAAGAGGGCACAACCCCTAGGTACAGGTCTACTCAGTTGCCTCTGGTGGATTCTTCTGTTCTTCCCTAGTGCAAACACTTTGCCCTGTCTCTGCTCTCTGCTGAGGTCTCAACATCCATCGGGTGGGATTTTCAGCCCCATGGAGGTCTGAACTAATCATCTCCCCATGTGTACCTGTATAATATGGTACCTGTTCGTCGGGCATGATCCTGCACATCAACAGCTACGCCCTCCATGGGATCATAAGTCACAGGGATCATAGCAATCTCAATCACATCTCATCATCAATATTATTAAACATGTGCATAAAACCCCTATTACCCCAGTTAAGTGCTCAACGCCATTATACAAGTCTGCAATACAAGTTTGGGGAAGGTGACAGGGCGTCCTATTGGGATAGTGTCCACTGGAAAAGCGATGTTTCTGGAAGATATTAAATCCAAGTCATGTAAGTGGGTGAGGTGGATAAAGGATGTCTTGACAAAGGGTGCAATGAAAGCAAGGAAATGTAGGGCTTACCTGTGGGTGCCTTTGTAGAAGGCGGGTTGCACCTGTCTTAGATGTAATTTTTTCCAATCCCATTCATGCATTTTATTCTTTATTCTTTATTTATTTTTTCTTCAAGAAGTTAATCAGGGGACACTTCCCTGGTGTGGTGACCAGTGGTGGCAATGTTACCCACAAGTACTTTCACAGAAATGAGAAGAATGGCTCATGATGAGACCCCCTTTCTCTTGGCCATGCAACCAAGAGCCACTACCCAGGCGTGGTAACCAGCCACTAGTAGTGTCATACTGCTAGGTAACCATGGACCTAATAGGCTGGCTCGTGATGAGACCCCCTATCCTCTGACTAGGTCTTGTTTTATTATTTTTATTAGGTCCCTCTTGTTTCTTGCTAAGAAGTCTTTTATTGCTTTCTCGAGGATCCCTGGACGAAGCATCTCGAGGTTTTATTTTTGGCTTTTATCTTTTTCTAGCTTGCTTTTACCTTATCGACATTCAACCTCTTCTTCCCACAAGGCAAGGTGAAACCCTTGAATGATTGGCCAACCCAATGCCCGAAAAAATGTAATGGGATGGATGAGCGGGAAGCAATATGAAAAGGTGGTAAGTATGATGGGAGAGGATGATGACTTTTCAAACCCCCCCCCCGAAGTAGAAAACCAAAACCTATGGTCACAGGCTTACTAGGGCATCATTTCATTCCCCCCAGACATGGTCAAATGGAAAATTATAAGATCCACGCATTTGTTAGCAAAAAAAGGAATTAAATGCACATACTTAAAGGTTTTGAGGATCATAGTGACACATGCCATGATACCCGGACTCATTACCTCATCGAGCAAGAACCATCTCTGATACAGGACCAAGCCGAAGGTGATGGATGTTGATGTTGCTGACAAAGTGGAGGCGTTGAAAGGGAGAAAAGATGGGCCCTCCAGGGCCATGCTCAAGTCGATCTGACTCTCGGTACTCCATGTTTAGGACCCGTGGGCCTCTAGACATAATCTCCTAGTTATCCCTAAAAGTGGTGGATAACAGGCTTGAAGTTGCTAGATGATCTCAGCGAGCTTCACTGTTTGAGCCTCAACTGACTGTTACTCCTCCTATGCCAAGCCTGGCACAGAGTGACATGCTTTACTCACCACTTCTTTGACCATGGCCCGCTCTGCGAGCAATTGCTCATTTTCCCTCTATAGTTGGACTTTTCCCCCCTGAATCTTCGCCTAAAGCTCTGCTTTCTCGCTTTCGTGGGTGGCTACTCTTTCCTGTACTGCTCGTAATTGTGCTAATACTTTGTCTTTATCCCTTTTCAAGGATTATGTAGCCTTCTCCTTCTCTTATTGCGCTTTCTGTAAGCGGGCTTCTGTTGCATCCACAATCCTTCCTGATTGGGTTGGTTCATCCCCCAATTCTACAATCTGCGATGAGGAAGGCACAGTAGGTACTGCGTGGACCAGGCGAACAACTTGTTGTACTTCCTTCAATTCCTTCTCGATTCTTCTGTATGACTCCTCTTGCTTCTCTCCGTACCTCTGCAAGATTTCCTCAAAGGCGTCCTCCATAGCTCCGCGAACCAAACTGATGTCGTCCTCTGTGAGAGTGGCCTCCAACTAGGGCTTATTAGCACACGTCTTCTTCCTTGCTGAAGGTTTCTTTGGAGAAACCTTCCTCTTCTGCAGTGTTATTGTCCCAATGGGAGGATCCTCAAGTGGAGGGTGGTAGCTTCGCCTCCTCCTTGCCTTGCTTCTCCTTCATCTCCTCCTCCCTGTCCTTCTGCTTCGTCTTCTCCTCCTCCTGGCAAGCCAGACCCATTATCTTTAGAAGCATTGTCCTCCTCATCGCTCTTTATATCCTGGACTTCCTCCTTCGTTTTCTTCTTCTATGGCCCACTGGACTGTCCAACATGCTCAACTCATGTGACTATGGGGCTTCCTATGGTGTCAGTGTCGGATAGTTCTGCATCAGCGACAAGTACAAGAAATTCCTCCGTCCACTCCTTCGTAATCTTCTCCATATCTTCATCTGTCAGTTTGTAGTATGACTGTAGTTCTTACTAGTTCTCGTCTCTGTGCATGGTGATGTAGATGAAATGACGATCAACGCAGAACTTTGCTATTGGTCGGTACTAGTGCAGGGTGCGCGGTGTCATGCACGGAAATGATTTGATGGCAACTTTTAACTGCTAATAGTATGCATGAAACATGGCATTCGACTGCCACTGCTTTGTCATGTCGTTGTTGTACCACAAGGTGGAAAAACGAGTGGCCAACGGCTCTGAGGGTTTGATCTCTGGGAAGGTGGCTTCTTAAGGCATTTTCCAAGCGACAAATGCGATCAAAATGAACAGCCAGCTGTAATGGAATTCATATCCCAAGTCTTAGGCTTCGAGGCAATCCTTCTCCAGCTCATTGACGAGATAGTTCGCCCAGTTCATCTGCATGCCCTCCACACATTTTTTTGCGAGGTCCACCACGAACCCGGTGACCTATGTAGGGCGGTTCTTCCTCACGATCTTTCCAGCTAGGAGTTTGCAAGCAAGGCGTACTGGGCCATCCTGTTTAGAGGTTACCTTGTAACCTCGCTTTCCTTTTTTGACTTCTCTGTAAGCTTCCTTGATGCGCTGTGCGAGGGAACGGTCTGAAGCCTTCCCTGGATAAAACTATTGAGGATCAGGTCCCTTCACACGTAACCCTGTAATCTGGTGGATCAGCGTCGGATCCACAGTAATCCTTTTGTCGAGCCACAGGTATCCACCATGATCGCAAGACAAGAGGAGTTTAACGCAAGTGTCAACCTCTTGGTGGTGGCCAAAATGCAAGATCTTCATCACATTCAGTACTGTGGACTGCGCCAACCCCTTAATCCATGGCTGTGAGACGAGAAAAGGCTTCTTCCCGGTTGTCTTCGTGATATAGTGGTGGGGTGCCAACATGGCGTAGTTCTTTCGATCTCCTAAATTGAAGTCGATGTTCTTTAATAGCGGGACCTGTCGTAATTGACACTCGACCATGCGTATTCCTTTCGGAATGTACGCAGTGAACACGACGTACTCAAAATCTTGGGGGATGTTGTTGCAGTTAACAACGCCAGCCAAAGGTGGAATGTAATCAGGTAGGATCGACGGGATCTGCTTCGCATTGCCCAGATCACCACGGTGCTTACTTCGCTGCTCAGTTGCGGGGTTAACATGGCTAGAGCAACGTCCAGTCGAAGCGGAAGCCTGTAGTCCCCTAGTCGACGATGCCTGGATACCTTCAGATATCGGTATGTCGGCCATTAGCTTCTTAAGGACTTCCTAGACAGAAGGAAAGCATTAGATCTAGCATCCATTTACCCTTAACACAAGGAAATAACTTAAGCAATAACATATCTATCTATTACAAAGCATAATCAAAGCACTAAGCAGATTTATGAAAAAAATAACATGGTACAAAGCAAACCATAAGACACTATATATACATGTTCACCCCAGGATGGGGCTATGTCCACCAACCGCTTCGCCTTCTTTACTATGTGCTCGAATCTTACATTCATTCCTGTGCACTGAGCCACAGAGTAGAGCTTCACACCAAACAGGAGATTTGCGCACTAAGCACCAGATCCTCCTTCCAAAACTAGGTCAAATGCACCTAACCAAATCCCTACATCACAACACTTGCACCCTCTACAAAAGCATAATGACATACATATATTCCTTTGCACAAAGCAACTCTGTTCACACAGAACTAGATTCACTTCGCTAACTTTTCTACTTTTACAATGCAGTCTTCTTTATTTATATCTTACAAACCCTTACAATAAGGCCTAAACATGGAAAAATCCCATGGGCCGGCATCCCCTAAAACCCGTGACAAAAACCCTAAAGGACCCTTTACTAAGTCCACTTAACCCTCAAAATCGGTGAGATCCACGATCTCAGCTCCGCCTGGGTACTCCTTCGAACAATGTGTCGAAGTCCAAAAGTGGGCCAAATCTGACCAAGGTTTCCTCAAAACTTGTTCGAGGGCCAACAAGTTATAACCCCGAGACTTTTTTATGAATGGTGACTTGTGAGAGGGGACCTTTTATTATCCATTTTTACCTCGCCTTCTCAAACCCCCAGGTCATCGGGGTCGTCTCCCCTGGGCGTACAACCCTAAATAGAAAGATGAATCCTATTGAGGTGACACTGATAGGATAACCTCAAGTTATGCTAATTTGTTTTCCTATCACCTTCCCTCTTATCAAAGTACAAATTGTGCGATAACAATACCAATCAACAATTTACAAGAGTTATCAAAGTTTGCTCTTCCTTGCGGTCACTCACCCTCCAGGATGAGGCATCTCCTTCTATACTATACAGTCTCTCAGGAGATCCATCTTGCCTTGCCAAGGATTTCTCGCACAAGAAGAGTTTCAGAGACTTTACTGAGTCTTACAGTAGAGGCATCCCTCTAACTTGCTCATCCAAGGAGTCCCTCTGGCTCGTGTTACCACAAAACAACATTCTCTATGGAAATCATGGCTTATCATAGGGTTTTCATGTCACAATAGTATCATTTTCATCCTTTCCCAGCTTGACAGCCATCATCTGTCCCTCTAGGACAAATCTATCATCTTACCTGTATCACAGTCATACAATAATTCATGAGATGTTATCATCAATTCATCAAAATTTACAAATATGTTACCCACATATTTCCAATTCCACATTTCCATTTTCAGTTCCATAGAGTAACCAGATTCACAAGTATGAGACTTCCCTTTCATAACAGTTTGGTTCAGCAGGCATTGGTATTCTTTATGGGATTTCAGTGCAGCTGTTTCAAAGACCCTTCTTCCTGCAATTTGTTCTTCACACAACCAAACAAATTGTTAGTTCTCATGCACATCACATTTTCATTATACACTTGCAGTGGCTTCCAAACAATTTCAAAAATGTGCATACTATCAATTAAATCACATTTATCTATTCAATGATGGAAAGAAAAAATGAATTATCATTCCTCACACATGCATTATTTTATCATAGCAAGCTTTTCAAGATGCAACCAATTCATCATACGAGTTTGACCAATGTGTCAGTGTCCATGGCCACATTCAAACACAATGCACCCTTGAATTGATTTCAGATTACCATAGTTTTCTGGTTAGGCATTCTTCCATGGTGTGTCGGAACTCAACCAACCTCTTACCACATGGTTTCTTTATCAACATTTATCATTACAGCAAGAGTATGATTCCTACCACAAACCGATAATGACCTCGGATCCACATATGATGTGAAATTAAAATTTCATATGAATTCATTCAAGCATTCTTTCTTTACAGGTAACTAGAGTGCCAATATTCATGGCCACCCAATTCCTTTATTTACCATTCCACAACTCTGGTAGAATATCGAAAGGTCCTCCTTCCATAATGGGCAATCCTATACATGCCCACTCGTGCAAACATGCATTTCCTCAATGCATTAAGTCATGATGCGTATGAGCACTTTTTGTTCCCAATCATCCTCGATTGGTCAATGCCTTTATGACATAATTTTTCATGAATCTTATTGCAAGGATTTCATTCATCCTTGGCTACCAATGGTTCCTCCCTCTGTCATTCGGGTTCTTTTTCCTGAATCCTACCATGCTTGGGTATCAATGAGACTCACCAGTCAATTTAAATCAACAAACAATTTCAGATATGTCTCACCATATCCATATACACTCTATCACATTATCCTCAATGTTTTGATGAATGTAAACAAAATCAAATTTTCAACTATCTCTACAATCATGCAACTTTCATTATTCTCATGCCAAAACATTTAC